>JACCIE010000318.1:0-24942 GCA_018906755.1 Sycophaga agraensis | reverse complement strand
AAACAATGAGTCAGTAGTTGCCCATAAGTCGATCATGATTGTTCAAATTTGTCCCTTGAAGAGCAAGAATGGTTCAGAATCTCTGAATTTAAGAATCAAAATTAGCCAAAATTATTAAGAACAGTTCAGAAACAAGACCAACTATAAATCGTCTATAATCATTAAGAACAGGTCTTAAACTTTATCGAAAACCGAGAAGAATTCGAAGAAAAATGAGTCAGTAGTTGCCCATAAATCGATCATGATTGTTCAAAATTTGCCCTTGAAGAGCTAGAATGGTTCAGAATGTCTGAATTAAAGAAGAAAAATTAGCCAAAATTTGTCCAGAAATTGTACTTCTGTTCGAGGTTGGGATTGTTTTTGCGGGGGGAAGGGGTGGCATTTTTGACCGAGTCTGTGAGGCGTGCTTTGGGGGGATGGTATATGCCTTTCTCTCTCTCGCGGCTTTTCATGCCGGATCAGGTTATCCTTTGGGGGGTCGTCATGTGTAAGTGGGCACGGGGCCGCGATGATCAATTTGGGTATCCCGTACCGGGGGGAGTATAAGTCTGTGCCTCTCTTTTTTTTATGTAGGGGGGGAAGGTAAGTTTGTGTTGTTTGTGAGATGGTGTAAGAGTGGGTGCGGGGATGAATGTTGTGAGAGTAAACTCGGTTAGTTGTGGGACTTTCTTGAGGCCCGCGGCGGGAGGGGGGAAGTTCGATTGCAGGGAAGGATGTATTTATTTGCTGCTCTATGGGTTGTCTTTGGGGTTATTAGGGTGTCCTTTTCGTTTGGTTTTGGTAGATACATTTCCGTTGGTTTGGTGGCGTTCGTTAGGTATTTTTTTGTTTCTGTGCTGTAAAAGTGTGGGTACGTGGGGGAAGTTCTATGTTATAGAGGTGGAATTGTGGGGGATGGAGGGAGGAGGTGGAAGAGGAAAGAGTGTGGTGAAAGGGTGGGTGCGCATAATGGAAGGATTAAGATAAGTATGTGTGCTTCCCTCGTGAGGAGGTGTGAGGGGGTGGGAAGTTGAGGGGATGAGTGGTGGAGAGTGGATGGACTGGCGTGCTGGAGTATTTTTTAGTAAGAGGAGGGGGGGATTGAAGATGTTAAAAGGGGTCATTGTATGTAAATGGTGAATAAGAGGCATGCAGTGGGGGTGGCGTGCAGTGCAGTGTGGCGGTAAGCGATTCTAAGTGCTTGGGGATAATAAGAGGTGCGAGGCGTGACGGCGACCTATAGTTTCTTGCAATGCCCATTACCTCGTGAGGATGGGGCGGAGTTGCTCTAAAAAGAGAAAGTGAGGTGGCTAGCCATCTCTATGTGGGTTTCTTTCTTGTTTGTGATTTGTGTTTCTTGTGATCATTTTCGCGTCTTTTGCTTAGCGCCGTCTCTGTCTGTATCTCCAGCTGCTATTATTGTTGTCTTCCTTGTGTCTTCCCCTTTTTCATCCTGTATTCTTTGTCGTTAGTTGGTCTTGTCCTCCGTTTGCAGTCTCTCTTTCTAGCCTCTCTTCTTTTCGGTTGGTTGTGGTACATTAAGAACAGGTCTTAAACTTTATCGAAAACCGAGAAGAATTCGAAGAAAAATGAGTCAGTAGTTGCCCATAAATCGATCATGATTGTTCAAAATTTGCCCTTGAAGAGCTAGAATGGTTCAGAATGTCTGAATTAAAGAAGAAAAATTAGCCAAAATTTGTCCAGAAATTGTACTAAAGTTGTTGCACGGTAGTTCAGAAACGAACTATAAATTGTCCCTAAATTATTAAGAATAGGTCTTGAACTTTAGCGACAACCGAGAAAAATTCGAAGAAAAATGAGTCAGTAGTTGCCCATAAATCGATCATGATTGTTCAAAATTTGCCCTTGAAGAGCAAGAATGGTTCATAATGTCTGAATTAAAGAAGCAAAATGTGCCAAAATTGGTCCAGAAATTGTACGAAAATTGTTGCACAGTAGTTCAGAAATGAACTATAAGTCGTCCCTAAATTATTAAGAATAGGTCTTGAACTTTAGCGACAACCAAGCGAATTTCGAAGAAAAATGGGTCAGTAGTTGCCCATAAATCGATTATGATTGGTCAAAATTTGTCTCTTGAAGAGCAAGAATGGTTCAAAATGCCTGAATTAAAGAAGCAAAACAAGACAAAGTTTGTCCAGAAATCGAATGGAAATTGTTGAGCAGTAGTCCAGGAATGTACTATAATTCGTTCCGAAATTATTAAGAACAGGTCTTGAACTTTATCGACAACCCAGAAAAATTCGAAGAAAAATGAGTCTGTAGTTGCCCATAAATCGATCATAATTGTTCAAATTTGTCCCTTGAAGAGCAAGATTGGTTCAGAATGTTTGAATTAAAGAAGCAAAATTAGCCAAAATTTGTCGAGCAATTGTACGAAAATTGTTGCGCAGTAGTTGAGAAATGAACTATAAATCGTCCCTAAATTATTAAGAATAGGTCTTGAAGTTTAGCGACAACCAAGCGAATTTCGAAGAAAAATGGGTCAGTAGTTGCCCATAAATCGATTATGATTGGTCAAAATTTGTCTCTTGAAGAGCAAGAATGGTTCAAAATGCCTGAATTAAAGAAGCAAACATAGCCAAAGTTTGTCCAGAATTCGAATGGAAATTGTTGAGCAGTAGTTCCAGGAATGTACTATAATTCGTTCCGAAATTATTAAGAACAGGTCTTGAACTTTATCGACAACCCAGAAAAATTCGAAGAAAAATGAGTCTGTAGTTGCCCATAAATCGATCATAATTGTTCAAATTTGTCCCTTGAAGAGCAAGATTGGTTCAGAATGTTTGAATTAAAGAATCAAAATTAGCCAAAATTTGTCCAGAAATTGTACGAAAATTGTTGCACGGTAGTTCAGAAATGAACTATAAGTCGTCCCTAAATTATTAAGAATAGGTCTTGAACTTTATCGACAACCGAGAAAAATTTGGAGTAAAATGAGTCAGTAGTTGCCCATAAATCGATCATGATTGTTCAAAATTTGTCCCTTGAACAGTAAGAATGGGTCAGAATGTCTGAATTAAAGAAGCAAAATTAGCCAAAATTTGTCCAGAAATTGTACGAAAATTCTTGCGCAGTAGTTCAGAAATGAACTATAAATCGTCTCCAAATCATTAAGAACAGGTCTTGAACTTTATCGAAAACCGAGAAGAATTCGAAGAAAAATGAGTCAGTAGTTGCCCATAAATCGATCATGATTGTTCAATATGTGCCCTTTAAGAGTAAGAATGGTTCAGAATGTCTGAATTAAAAAATGCAAAATAAGCCAAAATTTGTCCAGAAATTGTACGAAAATTGTTGCACAGTAGTTCAGAAATGAACTACAAGTCGTCCCTAAATTATTAAGAATAGGTCTTGAACTTTAGTGACAACCAAGCGAATTTCGAAGAAAAATGGGTCAGTAGTTGCCCATAAATCGATCATTATTGTTCAAAATTTGTCACTTGAACAGTAAGAATGGGTCAGAATGTCTGAATTAAAGAAGCGAAATTAGCCAAAATTTGTCCAGCAATTGTACGAAAATTGTTGCACGGTAGTTCAGAAATGAACTATAAGTCGTCCCTAAATTATTAAGAATAGGTCTTGAACTTTATCGACAACCGAGAAAAATTTGGAGTAAAATGACCCAGTAGTTGCCCATAAATCGATCATGATTGTTCAAATATGTCCGTTGAAGAGCAAGAATGGTTCAGAATGTCTAAATTAAAGAAGCAAAATAAGCCAAAATTTGTCCAGAAATTGTACGAAAATTGTTGCACAGTAGTTCAGAAATGAACTATAAATCGTCTCCAAATCATTAAGAACAGGTCTTGAACTTTATCGAAAACCGAGAAGAATTCGAAGAAAAATGAGTCAGTAGTTGCCCATAAATCGATCATGATTGTTCAAATTTGTCCATTGAAAAGCAAGAATGGTTCAGAATGTCTGAATTAAAGAATCAAAATTAGCCAAAATTTGTCGAGCAATTGTATGAAAATTGTTGCGCAGTAGGTTGAGAAATGAACTATAAATCGTCCCTAAATTATTAAGAACAGGTCTTGAACTTTATCGACAACCGAGAAAAATTTGGAGTAAAATGACCCAGTAGTTGCCCATAAATCGATCATGATTGTTCAAATATGTCCGTTGAAGAGCAAGAATGGTTCAGAATGTCTAAATTAAAGAAGCAAAATAAGCCAAAATTTGTCCAGAAATTGTACGAAAATTGTTGCACAGTAGTTCAGAAATGAACTATAAATTGTCTTTAAATCATTAAGAACAGGTCTTGAACTTTATCGAAAACCGAGAAAAATGCGAAGAAAAATGAGTCAGTGATTGCCAATAAATCGATCATGATTGTTCAAATTTGTCCATTGAAAAGCAAGAATGGTTCAGAATGTCTGAATTAAAGAAGGAAAATTAGCCAAAATTTGTCGAGCAATTGTACGAAAATTGATGCGCAGTAGTTGAGAAATGAACTATAAATCGTCCCAAAATTATTAAGAACAGTTCAGAAACAAGACCGACAACCGAGAAAAAATCGAAAAAAAAACGAGTCAGTTGTTGCCCATAAATCAATCATGATTGTTCAAAATTTGTCCCTTGAAGAGAAAGAATGGTTCAGAGTGTCTGAATTAACGAAGCGAAATTAGCCAAAATTTGACCAGAAATTGTACGAAAATTGTTGGACAGTAGTTCAGAAATGAACTATAAGTCGTCCCTAAATTATTAAGAACAGGTCTTGAACTTTATCGACAACCAAGAGGAATTCAAAGAAAAATGAGTCAGTAGTTGTCCATAAATCGATCATGATTGCTCAAATTTGTCCCTTGAATAGCAAGAATGGTTCAGAATGTCTGAATTAACGAAGCGAAATTAGCCAAAATTTGACCAGAAACTGTACGAAAATTGTTGCGCAGTAGTTCAGAAATGAACTATAAATCGTCTATAATCATTAAGAACAGGTCTTGAACTTTATCGACAACCGAGAAGAATTCGAAGAAAAATGAGTCAGTAGTTGCCTATAAATCGATCATGATTGTTCAAAATTTGCCCTTCAAGAGTAAGAATGGTTCAGAATTTCTGAATTAAAGAAGCGAAATTAGCCAAAATTTGTCCAGCAATTGTACGAAGATTGTTGCGCAATAGTTGAAAAATGAACTATAAATCGTCTCCAAATCATTAAGAACAGGTCTTGAACTTTATCGACAACCGAGAAGAATTCGAACAAAAATGAGTCAATAGTTGCCCATAAATCGATCATGATTGTTCAAAATTTGTCCCTTGAATAGCAAGAATAGTTCAGAATGTCTGAATTAATCAATCATAATTTGCCAAAATTTGTCCAGAAATTGTACGAAAATTGTTGCACAGTAGTTCAGAAATGAACTATAAGTCGTCCCTAAATTATTAAGAATAGGTCTTGAACTTTAGCGACAACCAAGCGAATTTCGAAGAAAAATGGGTCAGTAGTTGCCCATAAATCGATCATGATTGTTCAAAATTTGTCCCTTGAACAGTAAGAATGGTTCAGAATGTCTAAATTAAAGAAGCAAAATAAGCCAAAATTTGTCCAGAAATTGTACGAAAATTGTTGCACAGTAGTTCAGAAATGAACTGTAAATCGTCTCTAAATTATTAAGAATAGGTCTTGAAGTTTAGCGACAATAAAGCGAAATACAAAGAAGAATGGGTCAGTAGTTGCCCAAAAATCGATCATGATTGTTAAAAATTTGTCCCTTGAAGAGCAAGAATGGTTCAGAAGGTCTGAATTAAAGAATCCAGAAACAAGACAGCAACCAAGAGAAATTCGAATAAAAACGAGTCAGTAGTTGCCCATAAATCGATCATGATTGTTCAATATGTGCCCTTTAAGAGTAAGAATGGTTCAGAATTTCTGAATTAAAGAAGCGAAATTAGCCAAAATTTTTCCAGAAATTGTACGAAAATTGTTGGACAGTAGTTCAGAAATGAACTATAAGTCGTCCCTAAATTATTAAGAACAGGTCTTGAACTTTATCGACAACCAAGAGGAATTCAAAGAAAAATGAGTCAGTAGTTGTCCATAAATCGATCATGATTGCTCAAATTTGTCCCTTGAATAGCAAGAATGGTTCAGAATGTCTGAATTAATCAAGCATAATTAGCCAAAATTTGTCCAGAAATTGTACGAAAATTCTCGCGCAGTAGTTCAGAAATGAACTATAAATCGTCTCTAAATCATTAAGAACAGATCTTGAACTTTATCGACAACCGAGAAGAATTCGAAGAAAAATCAGTCAGTAGTTGCCCATAAATCGATCATGATTGTTCAAAATTTGCCCTTCAAGAGTAAAAATGGTTCAGAATGTCTGAATTAAAGAAGCGAAATTAGCCAAAATTTGTCCAGCAATTGTACGAAGATTGTTGCGCAATAGTTGAAAAATGAACTATAAATCGTCTCCAAATCATTAAGAACAGGTCTTGAACTTTATCGACAACCGAGAAAAATTTGGAGTAAAATGAGTCAGTAGTTGCCCATAAATCGATGATGATTGTTCAAATATGTCCGTTGAAGAGCAAGAATGGTTCAGAATGTCTGAATTAATCAAGCATAATTAGCCAAAATTTGTCCAGAAATTGTACGAAAATTCTCGCGCAGTAGTTCAGAAATGAACTATAAATCGTCTCTAAATCATTAAGAACAGATCTTGAACTTTATCGACAACCGAGAAGAATTCGAACAAAAATGAGTCAATAGTTGCCCATAAATCGATCATGATTGTTCAAAATTTGCCCTTCAAGAGTAAGAATGGTTCAGAATTTCTGAATTAAAGAAGCGAAATTAGCCAAAATTTTTCCAGAAATTGTACGAAAATTGTTGGACAGTAGTTCAGAAATGAACTATAAGTCGTCCCTAAATTATTAAGAACAGGTCTAGAACTTTATCGACAACCGAGAAGAATTCGAAGAAAAATGAGTCAGTTGTTGCCCATAAATCGATCATGATTGTTCAAATATGTCCATTGAAGAGTAAGAATGGTTCAGAATGTCTGAATTAAAGAAGCGAAATTAGCCAAAATTTGTCCAGAAATTGTACGAAAATTGTTGCGCAGTAGTTCAGAAATGAACTATAAATCGTCTCTAAATCATTAAGAACAGGTCTTGAACTTTATCGACATCCAAGCGAATTTCGAAGAAAAATGGGTCAGTAGTTGCCCATAAATCGATCATGATTGTTCAAAATTTGTCCCTTGAAGAGCAAGAATGGTTCAGAATGTCTGAATTAAAGAAGCAAAATTAGCCAAAATTTGTCGAGCAATTGTACGAAAATTGTTGCGCAGTAGTTCAGAAATGAACTATAAATCGTCCCTAAATTATTAAGAATAGGTCTTGAAGTTTAGCGACAATCAAGCGAAATTCGAAGAAGAATGGGACAGTAGTTGCCCAAAAATCGATCATGATTGTTCAAAATTTGTCCCTTGAAGAGCAAGAACGGTTCAGAAAGTCTGAATTAAAGAATCCAGAAACAAGCCAGCAACCAAGAGAAATTCGAATAAAAACGAGTCAGTTGTTGCCCATAAATCGATCATGATTGTTCAATATGTGCCCTTTAAGAGTAAGAATGGTTCAGAATGTCTGAATTAAAAAATGCAAAATAAGCCAAAATTTGTCCAGAAAGTGTACGAAAATTGTTGCACAGTAGTTCAGAATTGAACTATAAATCGTCTTTAAATCATTAAGAACAGGTCTTGAACTTTATCGAAAACCGAGAAGAATTCGAAGAAAAATGAGTCAGTTGTTGCCCATACATCGATCATGATTGTTCAAATTTGTCCATTGAAGAGTAAGACTGGTTTAGAATGTCTGAATTAAAGAATCCAGAAACAAGACCAAGAACCAAGAGAAATTCGAAAAAAAAACGAGTCAGTTGTTGCCCATAAATCAATCATGATTGTTCAAAATTTGTCCCTTGAAGAGAAAGAATGTTCAGAATGTCTGAATTAACGAAGCGAAATTAGCCAAATTTGTCCAGAAACTGTACGAATATTGCTGCGCAGTAGTTCAGAAATGAACTATAAATCGTCTATAATCATTATGAACAGGTCTTGAACTTTATCGACAACCGAGAAGAATTCGAAGAAAAATGAGTCCAGTCGTTGCCCATAAATCTGATAATGATTGTTCAAAATTTGCCCTTCAAGAGTAAGAATGGTTGAGAATTTCTGAATTAAAGAAGCGAAATTAGCCAAAATTGTCCAGCAATTGTACGAAAATTGTTGCACAGTAGTTCAGAAATAACTATAAGTCGTCCTAAATTATTAAGAATAGGTCTTGAACTTTAGCGACAACCGAGAAGAATTCGAACAAAAATGAGTCAATAGTTGCCCATAAATCGATCATGATTGTTCAAAATTTGCCCTTCAAGAGTAAGAATGGTTCAGAATTTCTGAATTAAAGAAGCGAAATTAGCCAAAATTTTTCCAGAAATTGTACGAAAATTGTTGGACAGTAGTTCAGAAATGAACTATAAGTCGTCCCTAAATTATTAAGAACAGGTCTTGAACTTTATCGACAACCGAGAAAAATTTGGAGTAAAATGAGTCAGTAGTTGCCCATAAATCGATCATGATTGTTCAAATATGTCCGTTGAAGAGCAAGAATGGTTCAGAATGTCTAAATTAAAGAAGCAAAATAAGCCAAAATTTGTCCAGAAATTGTACGAAAATTGTTGCACAGTAGTTCAGAAATGAACTGTAAATCGTCTCTAAATTATTAAGAATAGGTCTTGAACTTTAGCGACAACTAAAGCGTAATTACGAAGAAAAATGAGTCAGTTGTTGCCCATAAATCGATCATGATTGTTCAAATATGTCCATTGAAGAGTAAGAATGGTTCAGAATGTCTGAATTAAAGAAGCGAAATTAGCCAAAATTTGTCCAGAAATTGTACGAAAATTGTTGCGCAGTAGTTCAGAAATGAACTATAAATCGTCTCTAAATCATTAAGAACAGGTCTTGAACTTTATCGACAACCAAGCGAATTTCGAAGAAAAATGGGTCAGTAGTTGCCCATAAATCGATCATGATTGTTCAAAATTTGTCCCTTGAAGAGCAAGAATGCTTCAGAATGTCTGAATTAAAGAAGCAAAATTAGCCAAAATTTGTCGAGCAATTGTACGAAAATTGTTGCGCAGTAGTTGAGAAATGAACTATAAATCGTCCTAAAATTATTAAGAACAGTTCAGAAACAAGACCAACAACCGAGAAGAATTCGAAGAAGAATGGGTCTGTAGTTGCCCAAAAATCGATCATGATTGTTAAAAATTGTCCCTTGAAGAGCAAGAATGGTTAAGAAAGTCTGAATTAAAGAAGCAAAATTAGCCAAAATTTGTCGAGCAATTGTACGAAAATTGTTGCGCAGTAGTTGAGAAATGAACTATAAATCGTCTCTAAATCATTAAGAACAGGTCTTGAACTTTATCGAAAACCGAGAAGAATTCGAAGAAAAATGAGTCAGTTGTTGCCCATACATCGATCATGATTGTTCAAATTTGTCCATTGAAGAGTAAGACTGGTTTAGAATGTCTGAATTAAAGAATCCAGAAACAAGACCAAGAACCAAGAGAAATTCGAAAAAAAAACGAGTCAGTTGTTGCCCATAAATCAATCATGATTGTTCAAAATTTGTCCCTTGAAGAGAAAGAATGGTTCAGAATGTCTGAATTAACGAAGCGAAATTAGCCAAAATTTGTCCAGAAACTGTACGAATATTGCTGCGCAGTAGTTCAGAAATGAACTATAAATCGTCTATAATCATTATGAACAGGTCTTGAACTTTATCGACAACCGAGAAGAATTCGAAGAAAAATGAGTCAGTCGTTGCCCATAAATCGATAATGATTGTTCAAAATTTGCCCTTCAAGAGTAAGAATGGTTGAGAATTTCTGAATTAAAGAAGCGAAATTAGCCAAAATTTGTCCAGCAATTGTACGAAAATTGTTGCACAGTAGTTCAGAAATGAACTATAAGTCGTCCCTAAATTATTAAGAATAGGTCTTGAACTTTAGCGACAACCAAGCGAATTTCGAAGAAAAATGGGTCAGTAGTTGCCCATAAATCGATCATGATTGTTCAAAATTTGTCCCTTGAACAGTAAGAATGGGTCAGAATGTCTGAATTAAAGAAGCGAAATTAGCCAAAATTTTTCCAGAAATTGTACGAAAATTGTTGCGACAGTAGTTCAGAAATGAACTATAAGTCGTCTGTAAATTATTAAGAACAGATCTTGAACTTTATCGACAACCAAGAAGAATTCAAAGAAAAATGAGTCAGTAGTTGTCCATAAATCGATCATGATTGTTCAAAATTTGTCTCTTGAAGAGCAAGAATGGTTCAGAATGTCTGAATTATAGCAGCAAAATTAGCCAAAATTTGTCCAGAAATTGTACGAAGATTGTTGCACAGTAGTTCAGAAATGAACTATAAGTCGTCCCTAAATTATTAAGAATAGGTCTTGAACTTTAGCGACAACCAAGCGAATTTCGAAGAAAAATGGGTCAGTAGTTGCCCATAAATCGATCATGATTGTTCAAAATTTGTCCCTTGAACAGTAAGAATGGTTCAGAATGTCTAAATTAAAGAAGCAAAATAAGCCAAAATTTGTCCAGAAATTGTACGAAAATTGTTGCACAGTAGTTCAGAAATGAACTGTAAATCGTCTCTAAATTATTAAGAATAGGTCTTGAAGTTTAGCGACAATAAAGCGAAATACAAAGAAGAATGGGTCAGTAGTTGCCCAAAAATCGATCATGATTGTTAAAAATTTGTCCCTTGAAGAGCAAGAATGGTTCAGAAAGTCTGAATTAAAGAATCCAGAAACAAGACAGCAACCACGAGAAATTCGAATAAAAACGAGTCAGTAGTTGTCCATAAATCGATCATGATTGCTCAAATTTGTCCCTTGAATAGCAAGAATGGTTCAGAATCTCTGAATTAATCAAGCATAATTAGCCAAAATTTGTTCAGAAATTGTACGAAAATTCTCGCGCAGTAGTTCAGAAATGAACTATAAATCGTCTCTAAATCATTAAGAACAGATCTTGAACTTTATCGACAACCGAGAAGAATTCGAAGAAAAATTAGTCAGTAGTTGCCCATAAATCGATCATGATTGTTCAAAATTTGCCCTTCAAGAGTAAAAATGGTTCAGAATGTCTGAATTAAAGAAGCGAAATTAGCCAAAATTTGTCCAGCAATTGTACGAAGATTGTTGCGCAATAGTTGAAAAATGAACTATAAATCGTCTCCAAATCATTAAGAACAGGTCTTGAACTTTATCGACAACCGAGAAGAATTCGAACAAAAATGAGTCAGTTGTTGCCCATACATCGATCATGATTGTTCAAATATGTCCGTTGAAGAGCAAGAGTGGTTCAGAATGTCTAAATTAAAGAAGCAAAATAAGCCAAAATTTGTCCAGAAATTGTACGAAAATTGTTGCACAGTAGTTCAGAAATGAACTATAAATCGTCCCTAAATTATTAAGAATAGGTCTTGAAGTTTAGCGACAATCAAGCGAAATACGAAGAAGAATGGGTCAGTAGTTGCCCAAAAATCGATCATGATTGTTAAAAATTTGTCCCTTGAAGAGCAAGAATGGTTCAGAAAGTCTGAATTAAAGAATCCAGAAACAAGACAGCAACCAAGAGAAATTCAAATAAAAACGAGTCAGTTGTTGCCCATAAATCGATCATGATTGTTCAATATGTGCCCTTTAAGAGTAAGAATGGTTCAGAATTTCTGAATTAAAAAAGCAAAATAAGCCAAAATTTGTCCAGAAATTGTACGAAAATTGTTGCACAGTAGTTCAGAAATGAACTATAAATCGTCTTTAAATCATTAAGAACAGGTCTTGAACTTTATCGAAAACCGAGAAGAATTCGAAGAAAAATGAGTCAGTTGTTGCCCATACATCGATCATGATTGTTCAAATTTGTCCATTGAAGAGTAAGACTGGTTTAGAATGTCTGAATTAAAGAATCCAGAAACAAGACCAAGAACCAAGAGAAATTCGAAAAAAAAACGAGTCAGTTGTTGCCCATAAATCAATCATGATTGTTGAAAATTTGTCCCTTGAAGAGAAAGAATGGTTCAGAATGTCTGAATTAACGAAGCGAAATTAGCCAAAATTTGTCCAGAAACTGTACGAAAATTGCTGCGCAGTAGTTCAGAAATGAACTATAAATCGTCTATAATCATTATGAACAGGTCTTGAACTTTATCGACAACCGAGAAGAATTCGAAGAAAAATGAGTCAGTCGTTGCCCATAAATCGATAATGATTGTTCAAAATGTGCCCTTCAAGAGTAAGAATGGTTGAGAATTTCTGAATTAAAGAAGCGAAATTAGCCAAAATTTGTCCAGCAATTGTACGAAAATTGTTGCACAGTAGTTCAGAAATGAACTGTAAATCGTCTCTAAATTATTAAGAATAGGTCTTGAAGTTTAGCGACAATAAAGCGAAATACAAAGAAGAATGGGTCAGTAGTTGCCCAAAAATCGATCATGATTGTTAAAAATTTGTCCCTTGAAGAGCAAGAATGGTTCAGAAAGTCTGAATTAAAGAATCCAGAAACAAGACAGCAACCAAGAGAAATTCGAATAAAAACGAGTCAGTAGTTGCCCATAAATCGATCATGATTGTTCAATATGTGCCCTTTAAGAGTAAGAATGGTTCAGAATTTCTGAATTAAAGAAGCGAAATTACCCAAAATTTTTCCAGAAATTGTACGAAAATTGTTGGACAGTAGTTCAGAAATGAACTATAAGTCGTCCCTAAATTATTAAGAACAGGTCTTGAACTTTATCGACAACCGAGAAAAATGCGAAGAAAAATGAGTCAGTGATTGCCAATAAATCGATCATGATTGTTCAAATTTGTCCATTGAAGAGTAAGAATGGTTTAGAATGTCTGAATTAAAGAATCGAGAAACAAGACCAAGAACCAAGAGAAATTCGAAAAAAAAACGAGTCAGTTGTTACCCATAAATCGATCATGATTGTTCAAATTTGTCCATTGAAGAGTAAGAATGGTTTAGAATGTCTGAATTAAAGAATCCAGAAACAAGACCAAGAACCAAGAGAAATTCGAAAAAAAAACGAGTCAGTTGTTATCCATAAATCAATCATGATTGTTCAAAATTTGTCCCTTGAAGAGAAAGAATGGTTCAGAATGTTTGAATTAACGAAGCGAAATTAGCCAAAATTTGACCAGAAATTGTACGAAAATTCTCGCGCAGTAGTTCAGAAATGAACTATAAATCGTCTCTAAATCATTAAGAACAGATCTTGAACTTTATCGACAACCGAGAAGAATTCGAAGAAAAATGAGTCAGTAGTTGCCTATAAATCGATCATGATTGTTCAAAATTTGCCCTTCAAGAGTAAGAATGGTTCAGAATTTCTGAATTAAAGAAGCGAAATTAGCCAAAATTTGTCCAGCAATTGTACGAAAATTGTTGCACAGTAGTTCAGAAATGAACTATAAGTCGTCCCTAAATTATTAAGAATAGGTCTTGAACTTTAGCGACAACCAAGCGAATTTCGAAGAAAAATGGGTCAGTAGTTGCCCATAAATCGATCATGATTGTTCAAAATTTGTCCCTTGAACAGTAAGAATGGTTCAGAATGTCTAAATTAAAGAAGCAAAATAAGCCAAAATTTGTCCAGAAATTGTACGAAAATTGTTGCACAGTAGTTCAGAAATGAACTGTAAATCGTCTCTAAATTATTAAGAATAGGTCTTGAAGTTTAGCGACAATAAAGCGAAATACAAAGAAGAATGGGTCAGTAGTTGCCCAAAAATCGATCATGATTGTTAAAAATTTGTCCCTTGAAGAGCAAGAATGGTTCAGAAAGTCTGAATTAAAGAATCCAGAAACAAGACAGCAACCAAGAGAAATTCGAATAAAAACGAGTCAGTAGTTGCCCATAAATCGATCATGATTGTTCAATATGTGCCCTTTAAGAGTAAGAATGGTTCAGAATTTCTGAATTAAAGAAGCGAAATTAGCCAAAATTTTTCCAGAAATTGTACGAAAATTGTTGGACAGTAGTTCAGAAATGAACTATAAGTCGTCCCTAAATTATTAAGAACAGGTCTTGAACTTTATCGACAACCGAGAAAAATGCGAAGAAAAATGAGTCAGTGATTGCCAATAAATCGATCATGATTGTTAAAAATTTGTCCCTTGAAGAGCAAGAATGGTTCAGAATGTCTGAATTAAAGAAGCGAAATTAGCCAAAATTTGTCCAGCAATTGTATGAAAATTGTTGCGCAGTAGGTTGAGAAATGAACTATAAATCGTCCCTAAATTATTAAGACCAGGTCTTGAACTTTATCGACAACCGAGAAGAATTCGAACAAAAATGAGTCAATAGTTGCCCATAAATCGATCATGATTGTTCAAAATTTGCCCTTCAAGAGTAAGAATGGTTGAGAATTTCTGAATTAAAGAAGCGAAATTAGCCAAAATTTTTCCAGAAATTGTACGAAAATTGTTGCACAGTAGTTCAGAAATGAACTACAAGTCGTCCCTAAATTATTAAGAATAGGTCTTGAACTTTAGTGACAACCAAGCGAATTTCGAAGAAAAATGGGTCAGTAGTTGCCCATAAATCGATCATGATTGTTCAAAATTTGTCACTTGAACAGTAAGAATGGGTCAGAATGTCTGAATTAAAGAAGCGAAATTAGCCAAAATTTGTCCAGCAATTGTACGAAAATTGTTGCACGGTAGTTCAGAAATGAACTATAAATCGTCCCTAAATTATTAAGAATAGGTCTTGAAGTTTAGCGACAACCAAGCGAAATTCGAAAAAAAACGAGTCAGTTGTTGCCCATAAATCAATCATGATTGTTCAAATTTGTCCCTTGAAGAGCAAGAATGGTTCAGAATCTCTGAATTAAAGAATCAAAATTAGCCAAAATTTGTCCAGCAATTGTTCGAAAATTCTTGCGCAGTAGTTGACAAATGAAGTATAAATCGTCTCCAAATCATTAAGAACAGGTCTTGAACTTTATCGACATCCAAGCGAATTTCGAAGAAAAATGGGTCAGTAGTTGCCCATACATCGATCATGATTGTTCAAATTTGTCCATTGAAGAGTAAGACTGGTTTAGAATGTCTGAATTAAAGAATCCAGAAACAAGACCAAGAACCAAGAGAAATTCGAAAAAAAAACGAGTCAGTTGTTGCCCATAAATCAATCATGATTGTTCAAAATTTGTCCCTTGAAGAGAAAGAATGGTTCAGATTGTCTGAATTAACGAAGCGAAATTAGCCAAAATTTGTCCAGAAACTGTACGAAAATTGTTGCGCAGTAGTTCAGAAATGAACTATAAATCGTCTATAATCATTATGAACAGGTCTTGAACTTTATCGACAAACCGAGAAGAATTCGAAGAAAAATGAGTCAGTAGTTGCCCATAAATCGATCATGATTGTTCAAAATTTGTCCCTTGAAGAGCAAGAATGGTTCAAAATGTGTGAATGAAAGAATCAAAATTAGCCAAAATTTGTCCAGAAATTGTACGAAAATTGTTGGACAGTAGTTCAGAAATGAACTATAAGTCGTCCCTAAATTATTAAGAACAGGTCTTGAACTTTATCGACAACCGAGAAGAATTCGAAGAAAAATGAGTCAGTTGTTGCCCATAAATCGATCATGATTGTTCAAATATGTCCATTGAAGAGTAAGAATGGTTCAGAATGTCTGAATTAAAGAAGCGAAATTAGCCAAAATTTGTCCAGCAATTGTACGAAGATTGTTGCGCAAGTAGTTCAGAAATGAACTATAAATCGTCTCCAAATCATTAAGAACAGGTCTTGAACTTTATCGACAACCGAGAAGAATTTCGAAGAAAAATGAGTCAGTAGTTGCCCATAAATCGATCATGATTGTTCAAAATTTGCCCTTCAAGAGTAAGAATGGTTGCAGAATTTCTGAATTAAAGAAGCGAAATTAGCCAAAATTTTTCCAGAAATTGTACGAAAATTGTTGGACAGTAGTTCAGAAATGAACTATAAGTCGTCCCTAAATTATTAAGAACAGGTCTTGAACTTTATCGACAACCGAGAAAAATTTGGAGTAAAATGAGTCAGTAGTTGCCCATAAATCGATCATGATTGTTCAAATATGTCCGTTGAAGAGCAAGAATGGTTCAGAATGTCTAAATTAAAGAAGCAAAATAAGCCAAAATTTGTCGAGCAATTGTACGAAAATTGATGCGCAGTAGTTGAGAAATGAACTATAAATCGTCCCAAATTATTAAGAACAGGTCTAGAACTTAGCCGACAACCGAGAAAAATCGAAGAAAAATGAGTCAGTAAGTTGCCCATAAATCGATCATGATTGTTCAAATTTGCCCTTCAAGAGTAAGAATGGTTCAGAATTTCTGAATTAAAGAAGCGAAATTAGCCAAAATTTGTCCAGAAATTGTACGAAAATTGTTGCACAGTAGTTCAGAAATGAACTATAAATCGTCTCTAAATGATTAAGAACAGGTCTTGAACTTTATCGACAACCGAGAAAAATTTGGAGTAAAATGAGTCAGTAGTTGCCCATATATCGATCATGATTGTTCAAATTTGTCCCTTGAACAGCAAGAATGGTTCAGAATGTCTGAATTAAAGAAGCAAAATTAGCCAAAATTTGTCGAGCAATTGTACGAAAATTGTTGCGCAGTAGTTCAGAAATGAACTATAAATCGTCCCAAAATTATTAAGAACAGTTCAGAAACAAGACCGACAACCGAGAAAAATTCGAAGAAAAATGAGTCAGTAGTTGCCCATAAATCGATCATGATTGTTCAAAATTTGTCCCTTGAAGAGTAAGAATGGTTCAGAATGTCTGAATTAAAGAAGCGAAATTAGCCAAAATTTGTCCAGCAATTGTACGAAAATTGTTGCGCAATAGTTGAAAAATGAACTATAAATCGTCTCCAAATCATTAAGAACAGGTCTTGAACTTTATCGACAACCGAGAAGAATTCGAACAAAAATGAGTCAATAGTTGCCCATAAATCGATCATGATTGTTCAAAATTTGCCCTTCAAGAGTAAGAATGGTTGAGAATTTCTGAATTAAAGAAGCGAAATTAGCCAAAATTTTTCCAGAAATTGTACGAAAATTGTTGGACAGTAGTTCAGAAATGAACTATAAGTCGTCCCTAAATTATTAAGAACAGGTCTTGAACTTTATCGACAACCGAGAAAAATTTGGAGTAAAATGAGTCAGTAGTTGCCCATAAATCGATCATGATTGTTCAAATTTGTCCCTTGAACAGCAAGAATGCTTCAGAATGTCTGAATTAAAGAAGCGAAATTAGCCAAAATTTGTCCAGCAATTGTACGAAAATTGTTGCACAGTAGTTCAGAAATGAACTATAAGTCGTCCCTAAATTATTAAGAATAGGTCTTGAACTTTATCGACAACCGAGAAAAATTTGGAGTAAAATGAGTCAGTAGTTGCCCATAAATCGATCATGATTGTTCAAAATTTGTCCCTTGAAGAGCAAGAATGGTCAGAATGTCTGAATTAAAGAAGCAAAATTAGCCAAAATTTGTCGAGCAATTGTACGAAAATTGTTGCGCAGTAGTTGAGAAATGAACTATAAATCGTCTCTAAATCATTAAGAACAGGTCTTGAACTTTATCGAAAACCGAGAAGAATTCGAAGAAAAATGAGTCAGTTGTTGCCCATAAATCGATCATGATTGTTCAAATATGTCCATTGAAGAGTAAGAATGGTTCAGAATGTCTGAATTAAAGAAGCGAAATTAGCCAAAATTTGTCCAGAAAGTGTACGAAAATTGTTGCACAGTAGTTCAGAAATGAACTATAAATCGTCTTTAAATCATTAAGAACAGGTCTTGAACTTTATCGAAAACCGAGAAGAATTCGAAGAAAAATGAGTCAGTTGTTGCCCATAAATCGATCATGATTGTTCAAAATTTGTCCCTTGAACAGCAAGAATGGGTCAGAATGTCTGAATTATAGCAGCAAAATTAGCCAAAATTTGTCCAGAAATTGTACGAAAATTGTTGCGCAGTAGTTCAGAAATGAACTATAAATCGTCTGTAAATTATTAAGAACAGGTCTTGAACTTTATCGACAACCAAGAGAAATTTCGAAGAAAAATGAGTCAGTAGTTGCCCATAAATCGATCATGATTGTTCAAATTTGTCCCTTGAAGAGCAAGAATGGTTCAGAATGTCTGAATTAAAGAAGCAAAATTAGCCAAAATTTGTCCAGAAATTGTACGAAAATTGTTGCACAGTAGTTCAGAAATGAACTATAAATCGTCCCTAAATTATTAAGAACAGGTCTTGAACTTTATCGACAACCGAGAAAATTCGAAGAAAAATGAGTCAGTAGTTGCCCATAAATCGATCATGATTGTTCAAAATTTGTCCCTTGAAGAGCAAGAATGGTTCAGAATGTCTGAATTAAAGAAGCATAATTAGCCAAAATTTGTCCAGCAATTGTACGAAAATTGTTGCGCAAGTAGTTAGAAAATGAACTATAAATCGTCTCTAAATGATTAAGAACAGGTCTTGAACTTTATCGAAAACCGAGAAGAATTCGAAGAAAAATGAGTCAGTAGTTGCCCATAAATCGATCATGATTGTTCAAAATTTGTCCCTTGAAGAGCAAGAATGGTTCAGAATGTCTGAATTAAAGAAGCGAAATTAGCCAAAATTTGTCCAGAAATTGTACGAAAATTGTTGCGCAGTAGTTCAGAAATGAACTATAAATCGTCCCTAAATTATTAAGAACAGGTCTTGAACTTTATCGACAACCGAGAAGAATTCGAAGAAAAATGAGTCAGTAGTTGCCCATAAATCGATCATGATTGTTCAAATATGTCCATTGAAGAGTAAGAATGGTTCAGAATGTCTGAATTAAAGAAGCGAAATTAGCCAAAATTTGTCCAGCAATTGTACGAAGATTGTTGCGCAGTAGTTCAGAAATGAACTATAAATCGTCTCTAAATTATTAAGAACAGGTCTTGAACTTTATCGACAACCAAGAAAAATTCGAAGAAAAATGAGTCAGTAGTTGCCCATAAATCGATCATGATTGTTCAAAATTTGTCCCTTGAAGAGTAAGAATGGTTCAGAATGTCTGAATTAAAGAAGCGAAATTAGCCAAAATTTGTCCAGCAATTGTACGAAGATTGTTGCGCAGTAGTTCAGAAATGAACTATAAATCGTCTCTAAATCATTAAGAACAGGTCTTGAACTTTATCGAAAACCGAGAAAAATTCGAAGAAAAATGAGTCAGTAGTTGCCCATAAATCGATCATGATTGTTCAAATATGTCCGTTGAAGAGCAAGATTGGTTCAGAATGTCTAAATTAAAGAAGCAAAATAAGCCAAAATTTGTCCAGAAATTGTACGAAAATTGTTGCACAGTAGTTCAGAAATGAACTACAAGTCGTCCCTAATTATTAAGAATAGGTCTTGAACTTTAGTGACAACCAAGCGAATTTCGAAGAAAAATGGGTCAGTAGTTGCCCATAAATCGATCATGATTGTTCAAAATTTGTCACTTGAACAGTAAGAATGGGTCAGAATGTCTGAATTAAAGAAGCGAAATTAGCCAAAATTTGTCCAGCAATTGTACGAAAATTGTTGCACGGTAGTTCAGAAATGAACTATAAGTCGTCCCTAAATTATTAAGAATAGGTCTTGAACTTTATCGACAACCGAGAAAAATTTGGAGTAAAATGAGTCAGTAGTTGCCCATAAATCGATCATGATTGTTCAAAATTTGTCCCTTGAACAGTAAGAATGGGTCAGAATGTCTGAATTAAAGAAGCAAAATTAGCCAAAATTTGTCCAGAAATTGTACGAAAATTCTTGCGCAGTAGTTCAGAAATGAACTATAAATCGTCTCCAAATCATTAAGAACAGGTCTTGAACTTTATCGAAAACCGAGAAGAATTCGAAGAAAAATGAGTCAGTAGTTGCCCATAAATCGATCATGATTGTTCAAATTTGTCCATTGAAAAGCAAGAATGGTTCAGAATGTCTGAATTAAAGAATCAAAATTAGCCAAAATTTGTCGAGCAATTGTATGAAAATTGTTGCGGAGTAGGTTGAGAAATGAACTATAAATCGTCCCTAAATTATTAAGACCAGGTCTTGAACTTTAACGAAAACCGAGAAGAATTCGAAGAAAAATGGGTCAGTAGTTGCCCATAAATCGATCATGATTGTTCAACATTTGTCCCTTGAAGAGTAAGAATGGTTCAGAATGTCTGAATTAAAGAAGCAAAATGTGCCAAAATTGGTCCAGAAATTGTACGAAAATTGTTGCGCAGTAGTTCAGAAATGAACTATAAATCGTCTCCAAATCATTAAGAACAGGTCTTGAACTTTATCGAAAACCGAGAAAAATTTGGAGTAAAATGAGTCAGTAGTTGCCCATAAATCGATCATGATTGTTCAAATATGTGCCCTTTAAGAGTAAGAATGGTTCAGAATGTCTGAATTAAAGAAGCAAAATTAGCCAAAATTTGTCCAGAAATTGTACGAAAATTGTTGCGCAGTAGTTCAGAAATGAATTATAAATCGTCTATAATCATTAAGAACAGGTCTTGAACTTTATCGAAAACCGAGAAAAGTTCGAAGAAAAATGAGTCAGTAGTTGCCCATAAATCGATCATGATTGTTCAAAATTTGTCCCTTGAACAGCAAGAATGGGTCAGAATGTCTGAATTAAAGAAGCAAAATTAGCCAAAATTTGTCCAGAAATTGTACGAAAATTGTTGCGCTGTAGTTCAGAAACGAACTATAAATCATCTATAATTCATTAAGAACAGGTCTTAAACTTTATCGACAACCGAGAAGAATTCGAAGAAAAATGAGTCAGTAGTAGCCCATAAATCGATCATGATTGTTCAAAATTTGTCCCTTGAAGAGCAAGAATGGTTCAGAATGTCTGAATTAAAGAAGCAAAATTAGCCAAAATTTGTCGAGAAATTGTACGAAAATTGTTGCGCAGTAGTTCAGAAATGAACTATAAATCGTCTCCTAAATCATTAAGAACAGGTCTTGAACTTTATCGACAACCGAGAAGAATTCGAAGAAAAATGAGTCAGTAGTTGCCCATAAATCGATCATGATTGTTCAAAATTTGTCCCTTGAAGAGTAAGAATGGTTCAGAATGTCTGAATTAAAGAAGCGAAATTAGCCAAAATTTGTCCAGAAATTGTACGAAAATTGTTGCACAGTAGTTCAGAAATGAACTATAAATCGTCCCTAAATTATTAAGAATAGGTCTTGAACGTTAGCGACAACGAAGCGAATTTCGAAGAAAAATGGGTCAGTAGTTGCCCATAAATCGATCATGATTGTTCAAAATTTGTCCCTTGAAGAGCAAGAATGGTTCAGAATGTCTGAATTAAAGAAGCGAAATTAGCCAAAATTTGTCCAGCAATTGTACGAAAATTGTTGCGCAGTAGTTGAAAAATGAACTATAAATCGTCCCTAAATTATTAAGACCAGGTCTTGAACTTTATCGACAACCGAGAAGAATTCGAAGAAAAATGAGTCAGTAGTTGCCCATAAATCGATCATGATTGTTCAAATTTGTCCCTTGAAGAGCAAGAATGGTTCAGAATGTCTGAATTAAAGAAGCGAAATTAGCCAAAATTTGTCCAGCAATTGTACGAAAATTGTTGCGCAATAGTTGAAAAATGAACTATAAATCGTCTCCAAATCGTTAAGAACAGGTCTTGAACTTTATCGACAACCGAGAAAAATTTGGAGTAAAATGAGTCAGTAGTTGCCCATATATCGATCATGATTGTTCAAATTTGTCCCTTGAACAGCAAGAATGGATCAGAATTTCTGAATTAAAGAAACAAAATTAGCCAAAATTTGTCCAGAAATTGTACTAAAGTTGTTGCACGGTAGTTCAGAAACAAACTATAAATCGTCCCTAAATTATTAAGAATAGGTCTTGAAGTTTAGCGACAACCAAGCGAAATTCGAAAAAAAACGAGTCAGTTGTTGCCCATAAATCAATCATGATTGTTCAAATTTGTCCCTTGAAGAGCAAGAATGGTTCAAAATCTCTGAATTAAAGAATCAAAATTAGCCAAAATTTGTCGAGCAATTGTACGAAAATTGTTGCGCAGTAGTTCAGAAATGAACTATAAATCGTCCCTAAATTATTAAGACCAGGTCTTGAACTTTATCGACAACCGAGAAGAATTCGAAGAAAAATGAGTCAGTAGTTGCCCATAAATCGATCATGATTGTTCAAAATTTGTCCCTTGAACAGCAAGAATGGGTCAGAATGTCTGAATTAAAGAAGCAAAATTAGCCAAAATTTGTCCAGAAATTGTACGAAAATTGTTGCGCAGTAGTTCAGAAATGAATTATAAATCGTCTATAATGATTAAGAACAGGTCTTGAACTTTATCGAAAACCGAGAAAAGTTCGAAGAAAAATGAGTCAGTAGTTGCCCATAAATCGATCATGATTGTTCAAAATTTGTCCCTTGAACAGCAAGAATGGGTCAGAATGTCTGAATTAAAGAAGCAAAATTAGCCAAAATTTGTCCAGAAATTGTACGAAAATTGTTGCGCTGTAGTTCAGAAACGAACTATAAATCATCTATAATCATTAAGAACAGGTCTTAAACTTTATCGAAAACCGAGAAGAATTCGAAGAAAAATGAGTCAGTAGTTGCCCATAAATCGATCATGATTGTTCAAAATTTGCCCTTGAAGAGCAAGAATGGTTCAGAATGTCTGAATTAAAGAAGAATAAATTAGCCAAAATTTGTCCAGAAATTGTACTAAAGTTGTTGCACGGTAGTTCAGAAACGAACTATAAATCGTCCCTAAATTATTAAGAATAGATCTTGAAGTTTAGCGACAACCAAGCGAAATTCGAAAAAAAACGAGTCAGTTGTTGCCCATAAATCAATCATGATTGTTCAAATTTGTCCCTTGAAGAGCAAGAATGGTTCAGAATCTCTGAATTAAAGAATCAAAATTAGCCAAAATTTGTCCAGCAATTGTTCGAAAATTCTTGCGCAGTAGTTGACAAATGAAGTATAAATCGTCTCTAAATCATTAAGAACAGGTCTTGAACTTTATCGACAACCGAGAAAAATTTGGAGTAAAATGAGTCAGTAGTTGCCCATAAATCGATCACGATTGTTCAAATTTGTCCCTTGAAGAGCAAGAATGCTTCAGAATGTCTGAATTAAAGAAGCGAAATTAGCCAAAATTTGTCCAGCAATTGTACGAAGATTGTTGCACAGTAGTTCAGAAATGAACTATAAATCGTCTCTAAATTATTAAGAATAGGTCTTGAAGTTTAGCGACAATAAAGCGTAATACAAAGAAGAATGGGTCAGTAGTTGCCCAAAAATCGATCATGATTGTTAAAAATTTGCCCTTGAAGAGCAAGAATGGTTCATAATGTCTGAATTAAAGAAGCAAAATGTGCCAAAATTTGTCCAGAAATTGTACGAAAATTGTTGCGCTGTAGTTCAGAAACGAACTATAAATCATCTATAATCATTAAGAACAGGTCTTAAACTTTATCGAAAACCGAGAAGAATTCGAAGAAAAATGAGTCAGTAGTTGGCCATAAATCGATCATGATTGTTCAAAATTTGCCCTTGAAGAGCAAGAATGGTTCAGAATGTCTGAATTAAAGAAGATAAATTAGCCAAAATTTGTCCAGAAATTGTACTAAAGTTGTTGCACGGTAGTTCAGAAACGAACTATAAATCGTCCCTAAATTATTAAGAATAGATCTTGAAGTTTAGCGACAACCAAGCGAAATTCGAAAAAAAACGAGTGAGTTGTTTCCCATAAATCAATCATGATTGTTCAAATTTGTCCCTTGAAGAGCAAGAATGGTTCAGAATCTCTGAATTAAAGAATCAAAATTAGCCAAAATTTGTCCAGCAATTGTTCGAAAATTCTTGCGCAGTAGTTGACAAATGAAGTATAAATCGTCTCTAAATCATTAAGAACAGGTCTTGAACTTTATCGACAACCGAGAAAAATTTGGAGTAAAATGAGTCAGTAGTTGCCCATAAATCGATCACGATTGTTCAAATTTGTCCCTTGAAGAGCAAGAATGCTTCAGAATGTCTGAATTAAAGAAGCGAAATTAGCCAAAATTTGTCCAGCAATTGTACGAAGATTGTTGCACAGTAGTTCAGAAATGAACTATAAGTCGTCCCTAAATTATTAAGAATAGGTCTTGAACTTTAGCGACAACGAAGCGAATTTCGAAGAAAAATGGGTCAGTAGTTGCCCATAAATCGATCATGATTGTTCAAAATTTGCCCTTGAAGAGCAAGAATGGGTCAGAATGTCTGAATTAAAGAAGAAAACTTAGCCAAAATTTGTCCAGAAATTGTACTAAAGTTGTTGCACGGTAGTTCAGAAACGAAATATAAATCGTCCCTAAATTATTAAGAATAGATCTTGAAGTCGTTAGCGACACCAAGCGAACTTCGAAAAAAAACGAGTGAGGTTGTTTCCCATAAATACAATCATGATTGTTCAAATTTGTCCCTTGAAGAGCAAGAATGGTTCAGAATCTCTTGAATTAAGGAATCAAAATTAGCCAAAATTTGTCCAGCAATTGTTCGAAAATTTTTGCGGCAGTAGTTTGACAAACGAACGTATAAATCGCTCTAAATCATTAAGAACAGGTCTTGAACTTTATCGACACCGAGAAAAATTTTGGAGTAAAATGAGTCAGTAGGTTGCCCATAAATCGATCACCGATTGTTCAAATTTGTCCCTTGAAAATAGCAAGAATGCTTCAGATGTCTGGAATTAAAGAAGCGAAATTAGCCAAAATGTTGTCCAGCAATTGTACGAAGATTGTTGCACAGTAGTATCAGAAATGAACTATAGTCGTCCCTAAATTATTAGAA
>JACCIE010000317.1:0-25143 GCA_018906755.1 Sycophaga agraensis | reverse complement strand
AAAAGATTCTCCAAGGCATCTACTCTACGTCCGTAGCCGTTGGTGGTATTTTTATTCAAGAAAGGTGCATGCGGTTATTACCGAGTGCAATTAAATTAGCATGAATCACTACGGCCTAAAGATATGTATGCCATGTTGACGTTTTTGGTCGGACCAAGCATAATACTAATTCAAGGAAAGTCCCATGTGTGTTATTTTCCTGAATGCTAGGCATTTTAATGCTTTGCCAAGTCTGCGGCATGTGCTCTCTTTGTTAGAGACTAAAGAAACGAACGGATGATAGTGTAATTATTCAATCGTATTCTTGACTTTTAGTAACTACTATATGCTGCAGGGTATTTAAATTTGGATTCTTGAACAAGATTCGTTTCTTTCACTGAGTATAAGCTTTTCCTCTGATTCAACTACAGAAGCTTTACTCAATCTCTCTTTTAGGCATCATTTCGCAATGCTGCGTCGATATTTGAAATTCACCTGAGATACGTTTTTTATGACGTTTGTCGAAAACTTCCGGCGAGAGCAGTCTTGGATAGCGTATATAAATCTTGAGGTATAAAAGATTCTCCAAGGCATCTACTCTACGTCGTAGCCGTTGGTGGTATTTTTATTCAAGAAAGGTGCATGCGGTTATTACCGAGTGCAATTAAATTAGCATGAATCACTACGGCCTAAAGATATGTATGCCATGTTGACGTTTTTGGTCGGACCAAGCATAATACTATTCAAGGAAAGTCCCATGTGTGTTATTTTCCTGAATGCTAGGCATTTTAATGCTTTGCCAAGTCTGCGGCATGTGCTCTCTTTGTTAGAGACTAAAAGAACGAACGGATGATAGTGTAATTATTCAATCGTATTACTTGACTTTTAGTAACTACTATATGCTGCAGGGTATTTAAATTTGGATTCTTGAACAAGATTCGTTTCTTTCTCTGAGTATAAGCTTTTCCTCTGATTCAACTACATAAGCTTTACTCAATCTCTCTTTTAGGCATCATATTCGCAATGCTGCGTCGATATTTGAAGTTCACCTGAGATACGTTTTTTATGACGTTTGTCGAAAACTTCCGGCGAGAGCAGTCTTGGATAGCGTATATAAATCTTGAGGTATAAAAGATTCTCCAAGGCATCTACTCTACGTCGTAGCCGTTGGTGGTATTTTTATTCAAGAAAGGTGCATGCTGTTATTACCGAGTGCAATTAAATTAGCATGAATCACTACGGCCTAAAGATATGTATGCCAGGTTGACGTTTTTGGTCGACCAAGCATAATACTGATTCAAGGAAAGTCCCATGTGTGTTATTTTCCTGAATGCTAGGCATTTTAATGCTTTGCCAAGTCTGCGGCATGTGCTCTCTTTGTTAGGGACTAAAAGAACGAACGGATGATAGTGTAATTATTCAATCGTATTCTTGACTTTTAGTAACTACTATATGCTGCAGGGTATTTAAATTTGGATTCTTGAACAAGATTCGTTTCTTTCACTGAGTATAAGCTTTTCCTCTGATTCAACTACAGAAGCTTTACTCAATCTCTCTTTTAGGCATCATATTGCAATGCTGCGTCGATATTTGAAGTTCACCTGAGATACGTTTTTTATGACGTTTGTCGAAAACTTCCGGCGAGAGCAGTCTTGGATAGCGTATATAAATCTTGAGGTATAAAAGATTCTCCAAGGCATCTACTCTACGTCGTAGCCGTTGGTGGTATTTTTATTCAAGAAAGGTGCATGCTGTTATTACCGAGTGCAATTAAATTTGCATGTCCAATCGAATAATCGTTATTTTCCTGAATGATAGGCAGGGGGCGAAGCTCAAACCATAAGAGGAACTGGTTGCCGAGGAGTCTTAAGGAACTCTACCTATACAAGACGCTCTCAGCTGCTCCGAACCGGCGCGGGAGTGGGTGGTCGCGGTGCGCGGCTGAGTTCCGGCGTGGCGCGAGAGAGCCGCGGGCTCTGATTGGATCGGCGCAGCTTGCTTGTCCGCGCGCAAGGCTCTGAGATTGATCGCGTAACAAGTTCTAGCACCGACTAATTAAGAACAAAATTTAAAATAATGATCGTGGTAGAAGTCGAAATGTAGTATATTGTAGCGGGAAATGAAGCGTAAAATTTAATACCGTATGTAGCGTAGAAATGTAAGTGATAGCGTAGAATGCATACCTTTAAGCGAAGCATAAGACAGTGAACCATGCAGAAGTAGCTTTTGGCGATCACCGTGGGTCACGAGTGGAGACTTGGACTTACGAGAGAGAGCGAACGCTACCTGCGATCTCGTTCACTTCCCCGAGATCCGGCGACAAGCGACGCAGCCGACATCGCTTCAAGGCCGACGGGCAACGCAGCCAGACGCCGCCTCTAGTGTCCGACGGACGGTGCAACCTCAGAGACCAGGTCAATGTTCGAGGGCAACACCAGTAAATAGGCTAAAGAGAAAATCCTTCACACGCGAAGTAATTGGTCGCGGACGGGACGCGGCGCTAATAAGCCGACAGAAAATAACAACCGCGCCGGTCGTGTTTTGGCAGCGGACGTCGGATCCCAGTTACGTGAGTGCTAGTCGAGTGTGGTCAACACCCACGGATCCCCACGCGTCTCGGTACCATTGTACATATATTAGGAAATAAAGCAGTAATATAGTTGGACTGGGTTTTCAGCTGGGCTGCCGGCTGAGCTTTTGCCATATCCCGGCTCTCTCCCTTCTCGTCCCTTTACGGACAGTAATCTTTTATACATAAATCTTGATTTACAAATTGTATCAAACAAGACAATCATTTGAAAAGAATATTGCAATGTTTATAATATTATTGTATGATAATACCCTTGTATATCAAATTTTATAAGTTAAAAAGTATGGATTACGTTTTTGGATTATTCTTAACTTAATAATATTCAACATACATAAGTTTCTAGTCGTGGACGTAACAACTTGTACATCGAATGCTAAAATAACGCTGATACCTGACTTAATTTTCTTTCCCATGTAAATAGTTACGCTGATTTACACTGATTTGAAAAATTTTAATAGCTGCTTAATCTCATCACTCTTCGAATCAGACTCTTATAAAATTAAATTACAAAATATTTTTGCGTCATGTTCGATGCATAAAGCAATGTTTTATAGTAACGCAAATTTAACGAAAATTGCTGAATTCCCGGTCAATTCAATGTATCATAATAATATATCAAATTTTAGACTTACTCTTGCGCAATCATTTATATTCTTTTATTTATGAGAGAAAAATGCAGGTTATACGACTATACTTAGAATGTAGGAATGTTTATTTAATTCACATTTTAAAATAACACAGTTTTTAATATTTCTTACATCCATTAAGAAGTTATACCTAATATTAATTCATTATATTCTTGAATTTTACCCTATATTAAAATGATATTCTACTGCAATTGCTATTTTATGTATTATTTCGTACAGATGTATCCATATTGAAAGTTACCCGAGATCTATTTTCTACTTTATTTACTAAATTTTTTTATTGGGAGGCAGTCGTGAAAAGCAACGTGTAAATTTTGTTTTATATACTTTACAAGTGCAAAAGAATCTAATTAGATAACATATGGTTAAAAATGTATCATAAATTGAATTGAAAGATCCAAGCTAAATTTATTAAGCCAATTAACTTTACATACTTGTTTAACCAAATACTATTCATTTTACATTTTCGTAATTCAGTAATTTACTGGTAGAGAAAGATTACGCTTTTGTCCTTTCATTAGTCCTTTCATCACATACATACAACTGTTCTACATAGAAAAGAATTTGGACAGATTATGCCAGCTTGCTTGGTAACTACAATAGGGTATTCAAAAATTTCTGAACCCGAATGAGGGATGGCCCTGCCCTAAAAAGTATGCGTGCCATTTATACTGCTATTTTCGAAATATCGAAAACAGATCCCGACGAGGTAAGGAAATTGGATTATCCTGTAGTTAAGCAAAGTACATATTAATTTTATACTCTTTTGGCAATTAATTGCCCATGAATTAAATTTGACATACTATATTATTTATTCAAATCACCTAAATTATTGTCATCATTAAGAGCAAGAATCGGTTTTTATATTTATTTTTTGATTATTATGTTACTAATTATAAGGGAAAGATAAATCAAACCAAACTATAGATCTCAGTTGATTTTTGAATGTATACAGACAAATATTTATGTTCAGTCATCACACCAGTAACTTTTTTCCATTCATTATAATATAGCATTTAGTTGTTAGGTCACGTCTCAGAGGGACACCCTTCTTGACGAACTACTTCGGGGTAGAGGGCTCAGAGGTTAGAGGAAGTGCAGGATAAGTAGCTTTCTTCCGGATCTGGTTGGATCGGGGATTTATATAGAAGGAGACTCTGCGCAGGGACAAATGTTTTATAAGAATCTTTCACAATTAAATTTCCTAAGAGTTTCTTACTGAATGCAACATCAGCATTTGCATTTTAAGTATTTGTTTCAACGAAATGAGCGTAACTGACTTATATCGGAATGAAAGTCAGATCATGTATCATAATTATTTTTCTGTGTACAAATTCGTGCGTTCATACTTATAAACTTATGTAGGTTATAATGTTAAATTTAAATATTCCCAATAAAACGTAATCCATATCTTTTAACATGTAGGATTTATCTTATAAAGTACAAATTGTTTGAGATTATTTGTAAATTAAGATTTATGTCTAAAAGTTATTTAGGCTTCATGTAATATTAGTTGTAGTCGCTAAGACGTGATCAAACTCCATTTTATCTCGAATTCCTGAAATGCGGTGAATGGTGGGCAGCTTAGCTTTTGGCTAAACGCCCGATTCATAATTAAGGAAAGGGAAAAAGGAAGAGTGTAAATAATAAGGTCTGCAATAATTAAGACAAAAAGAAAATTTATTTGGCTCGTAAAAGGGGAGGAAAAACCGCCGAAGCGATAAAAAACCTACCCTGAAGAGATGCACGGAAGAGAAAGGAAGGGCACTGAGAAGCGTGACAGAATTTACTGACGTTCGCCTCGTGACGTCCGGTCGTGGCGGTCGGGGCTCATTACTAAGAGTGTCGATGAAAATAGCGTAACGCTGAAAATATTAGCATAGCAATAATACGGCAGCCCACTCGACGGAACGATGTTATTTGAGAGAGAGTGCGTACAAGAGTAAGAGTGTAAGCGTGAGTGCGAGAGAGACGGAAGAAGAAAAGGCCGACCGACTTCCAAGCGTTTACGCGAGAGGCGATAGGGACGGATTTTGACGGCATTGGGCCCAAAAATGGCATGTGAGCGGAGAACCGGTAGTTCTGCTCAGGACTAAGCCTCAAGGCCGCATGACAATTTGGCGCCAACTCGGCAGACCGCGATAGCGGACTACAAAAACCGCCGTAGCGCTGGCTAGGCCTGCCCTCACACATAGACCACCCGAGGAGGTCACCTTTAAGGTCCTAGACATGTCATCCGGGATGACAGAATTTGATTGGAAAACCAGAAAGCTTTGACTATACTTATCTATACGATTACTTTATGCAAACGTCTCATAAGCAGCTTATTGTGTGTGTCGCATACAATTAAATTGTGTCCGAAGCAGGACAGAGTTATAAGGATCTCAGGTGATTTTCAAATATCGAAGCTATAATGCTTATTACTATATTACTTTAAGTACAAGGCAGTGTAATCTCATGAAATTGTAATGCACCGGCTGAGGCTCGACTATGGCGGAATGTCAATTGCGTCGAGGCTAAAGCAAAAATGTCGAGAACCACCCGACGCGGCAACGATGGCAAATCTTAACTTTTTGGTGGACTTGATTGAACAAATTTCGTGCCTTGCCCAACAGTTCATGGACGCTCCTAAGCGATCAATACATAGCTTCAACGTAATGCGTTAAGCTGTCTACGGTGTTGATCGTTTGCCCTTGCATGGAATTTCTGACTTCTCCGGTGGTTTAGGTCGGAGGAATTTGTTACCATGGCTTCCCCGTGGCTCAAGCATTTCCTTAGCTTAATCGCATCTTGTAATCACTAACCGGTATATTGCTTCGGTAAAATTTGAGCACTGTACGGTCGGGCAGCTTAGCCTCTGGCTAAACTCCCGCTATTCAGGTTAAGGAGATGGAAAGGGAGAGGAAAAATAAATTACACACAATTGAGCCAAATAAACGATGTATTTGGCTCGTTAGGGGAGGAAAAACCGTCCGAAGACGGAAAAAACCTCCCCTGAAAAATACAAAGAAAAAAGGATAGGGCGCTTTGAAGCGCGACAGTAATACGCCCTCGCAGGGCAACTTACTTGCGGTAGAATGGCCGCGCGTCGATCGGCCCGCGGCGAATTCGCGCGAACGCGCCGATACCGGAGCCCGGTCGCGGCGCTGAACTGCACGGAGGGCGCCGACACGCGCGCGCGCCCTCTCGAAACCGTAGCGAATACGCGTGTGACTCGCTGTTACAGTAAAGAGACCGCGGCGTGGTCACCGACGCCGCGGACTCATAGAGTCTCTCTCTCTCTTCTTCTCGAGACCAGCCGGCACACACGCACGGCTGTACATACTCCCCCCGTTGCGAGAGGGGAGCGAGCAACATAAACACACACCGCACAACGTCAAGTTCCACTGACACTGCACTTCCTGAGCGTCCTTATTAGTGGACTCGATACTCGCTGATGCGGGGAAGCGGACACAATTGCGTGACATTACGCTTGAGGCTGCCGTGACCGTTCTGGACCGATACAACCCGCACCTCGCCATCGTCTCCGGGTTGAATCTCAGAAACCCTGCCCAGTTTCCACTGCATACAGGGTTGATTTTTGTCGATGATGATCACGACGTCATCGACCTTGAGTTGAAAGGTGGTATCCAACCACCTCTGTCGCCGCTGCAGCTCGCTGAGATAATCGAGTTGCCAGCGCCTCCAGAAATCTTGCCTCGCCCGGGTGATGAACCGCCATGAAGAAAGACGGCTCTCTGAAATAGGGAGCAAGTTTGACTCTGGCAACATATTAAGGGGTCTGCCTACTAATAAATGCGCGGGTGTTATCCCGAGGGGATCGTTCGGATCGGATGAAATCGGACAGAGCGGTCGCGAATTTAATATCGCCTCGATCTCGACGGCCAGCGTATTAAACTCTTCGAACGTGAGTAGCTGGTTTTTCACGACGCGCCGGAAATGGTGCTTGAACGACTTCACGGCGGCCTCCCATAATCCGCCAAAATGCGGAGAGAGGGGAGGGCTAAAGTGCCAATTGATCTTTCGTTCAAGAGCAAAAGACGAGACGTTTTGCTTGAACGAATCGGAAACGAACAGCGCGAACAGCTCCTTGAGCTGATTATTGGCTCCGACGAAATTCGTTCCGTTATCCGAATAGATATCCGAGGGGATGCCTCGGCGACCCATGAACCGGCGCAAGGCACCGAGAAATCCTTCGGTAGTCAGATCGCTGACTACTTCGATGTGTACGGCCTTCGTAGCCATACACACAAAGACGCAACCGTAGGCCTTCACGCTTGACCTATTACGGACCTTCTTCTCCTTAATCAGGATAGGACCGAAGTAGTCCACACCTGTACGCTCGAATGCCGGAGCCTCGCGGACTCTTGCGTCGGGTAAGTCGGCCATTTTGACCTGTACGGTCCGAGGTTTAAACCGAATGCACCGCGTGCATCGCCTAATGATCCGCCGCACCTGGTTTTTGCCGTCGTTCAACCAGAAGCGGTGCCGCAAAGCATAAAGGGTGCTTTGAATTCCGGCATGGAAATTGCGCTCGTGAGCATCAGAGATCAACAGATCTGTCACGTGATGCTTGGACGGTAAGATGATCGGGTATTTTGCCTCGCTAGGCATATTCGAGTGGCTTAGTCTGCCACCTACGCAAAGGAGTCCGCGATCATCTAAGACGGGATTGAGTGCAGCCAAACGACCCTGTTTAATTGGGTTTTCGAGCGATATAAGCGCGATCTCGTTGCTATACTGTTCCTTCTGGATGATCTTGATGATCCGCACCTCAGCTTCTCTCAATTCCTCGACAGTCAACGAATCGCGTGGATCGTCTTCTCGGCGCGCCCGTGCACCAAATCTTAAGCACAGTGCAACAACATGCACCATCCGAGAATAGGAAGAAAAGCGAGTGAGGGGCGAATCACCCCTAATTTCGGTGATTAGACAAATTTTCGACTTTACTCCCGGGAGCGGCATGGGCGCAAGTTCCGGTTGACTTGGCCATGCGCTCGCTGGCTGAGATAACCAAGATGGTCCCGCGAACCATGTTCTATTGTTCACGAGCTCTGCGGGGAGTTGTCCCCTGGAGAGCGCATCGGCCGGGTTGTCCGCTGTCCTGACATGCCGCCATTCACGGCCCTCTGTCAGACCTTGGATCTCGGAAACGCGATTTGACTCAAAAACCTTAAGCTCACCGGGAGCTTTCCTCAGCCAGTGCAGCACGATCATCGAATCAGACCAAAAAACGATCTCATCGATCTTGAAGTCAAATACGGAGATGGAATCGCGGTACAAACGCGCGAGGGTGAGGGCAGCACTCAATTCCAGTCGCGGTATAGTCATCTCCTTAATGGGAGCGACTCGGGATTTCGCGCACGCCAATTGAACGCGAATCGGTCCGTTTCGTGCGAAAGATCGGATGTACAAGCAAGCCCCGTAGCCTACCTTGCTTGCATCGCAGAAGCCATGGATCTCAATCCGCACGGGATTGCGAACGAGCAATTTCCGATCGACGGAAATCTCGCGCAAGAGGGCCAGCTGACCTGCGAATCGAGACCAGGCTGTGTGAAGCGCTAGGGGAACGGATTCGTCCCAACTGACCTTTGTTTTCCAGCACTCCTGCATGAAGGCCTTCGCGTGCAGGGTGACTGGACCTAGTAACCCCAGAGGGTCAAAGATTTTCGAGATCCTAGAGAGAATCGACCTCTTTGTGATTCTCTCCTGGGGATCGAACTCTAAGACGCGGTAGAGGATCGTGTCCTCCTTCGAATTCCACGCCGTACCTAAGGTTTTGAGCACATCGTTCTCGTTGACCGCGTGCTCAACGCCTAATTCGCGAATTTCGTTATCGCGAATCGCTGGTCCGTGGTTCGATGCCCATTGCCTGATGTTGAAGCCACCGCGCTTTAGTAGAGCGATTGTCTCGTCCCTGATTTGTTTCAATCGTCGTACGTCATTCGCGCCAGTCAAGAGGTCGTCGACGTATAGGTCTCTCTTGAGTACCTGAGCCGCGAGCGGGAACTGTGACCCTTCGTCGTCCGCGAGCTGTTGCAATGTCCGAATGGCGAGGTAAGGGGCCGAAGACACGCCAAAAGTCACGGTGTTGAGTTGAAACGTCTTCGTCTGTCCGTTATGGTACCAGAAAAGTCTCTGGTACTTTCTGTCATCTGGATGTAAGAGAATCTGCCGGTACATCTTCTCTATGTCGGCAGTCATGACGTAAGTGTATGTCCGGAAGCGTAGTAGGTGCTCGAATAGCTTGTCCTGGATCGTAGGACCTACTAGCAGGTTTTGGTTCAGTGAAGTCCCCTTACTAGATTTGGCGGAGGCATCGAACACGACACGGAGCTTAGTCGTCGCGCTCGACGACTTCATGACTGCGTGGTGAGGGAGATAATAGCCGTCGTCGCTCTCATCCTCCACCACCGTCATGTGTCCTAGGTCAAGGTACTCGCGCATTACCTTGCCGTATTCTGTCTCGAGGGATTTATTGGCACGAAGCTTTCGCTGTGTCGTGATGAAGCGCTTATATGCTTGCGCTCGCGAGTCGCCGAGTTCATGCTCCTCTGTTTTGAAAGGGAGCCTAACTACATAGCGACCGTCTTACGTGCGCGTCGTTGTGTTCCGGTAGAACAGCTCGATTTGGGAGGTATCGACCGAATTGACCCGATCACCATGGGCCTCCTCGATCACCCAAAATTCGGCGAGCTGTTGTGTCAAGTTCGATAAGTGGCAGGACGCAGTGGAATTTTGGGAAGAGTCTGGCAATCCGCCGACTACAACCCACCCCAACCGCGTCTTCTGCAGGAAAAGGTCGCAATTCTCGCGGGAAAGGTCGATCTGACCGATGGAGAATAAAGATGCCGTTGCACCCGCTCCAATCAGCATATCGGCACTTCGCGGAAGATGGAACTGTGGATCCGCGAGTTTTAGATTCGGGGGTATATAAATACGCTCCCGTGGGAATGGTTTGTCCGGAACTGATCCCGTGATCTTGGGGACCGTCAAAAACGTCAACGACTTTTCGTAATCGCTATGCAAAGAGTGAATAGTCGCATCGATCAGGCTACGAGAGGTTGTAGCCATTGAGTCGATTGCTCCTATCACCGTTTCGCATGCGCGCATGGGATTTTTTAATTTCCGCGCGAATTCCTCCGTCATGAAGTGGGCAGTGGCGCACGTGTCCAATAAGACACGCGCTGTCAGAAAACCATCTGACAGAGATTTTACCTTCACCACCGCGCTCATCATCAATTGGGAAGGACTCGTGATAGCGGATAGGACGAGCTCTGATCGAGCTAGTCATGCTGGCGGAGGTGCTGAATTTTCAGCGGTGGTGGTCCTCCCGCCCGAGCGTTTTGGATTTCGGCTGGACCGATGTTGTGGTCCTGCCGGATGAAGCAGGCTGTTATGCTTCTTTGAGCAAGTGCGGCAAGCTCTGAAGGTGCAATTGCCCTCGTGAAAGGCGAGGCAATTGTGACAAACCTTCATGGCTTTCACAATCTCCCATCGCTCCTGAACACCCATCGCTCGAAAAGCTTCGCAGCGATAAAGGGGGTGGCCAGATTGTTGGCAAGCGGAGCAGATGCGAGAGGGAGCCGACGAAGTCACCAAAACGCGCGCTGTGCCCTCGCCGCGACGGGATTTCGCAGGTCCGCTGACCTTATCGGTGACCTTTCGTTTGGTGACCTCACCAGCTCTGCTCTTTTCTTCGGTCTTTTTTAGGCAACAGACCGACTCGGAGATGAAGGCGTAAAATTCCTCCAAGCTCGGCATGCGCTTGAAGCCGGTCTGTTTGTCCCAGACCTTGCTTAATTCGGGCGGAAGCGCTTGCTCCAGGATGTTGATGATGATATCCTCGCCCGGATGGATATCTAGGAGCTTCAACAATTCGAGATGCTGAATCGTGTCAAATTGGAGCGCCGAGAGCTCCTTCGACCCGTGTCGGACTCGCGCGCCGAGACTCCTAAGAGCGTCGAGGTGGTTGGTCGCGAGTTCGCGCTTCTTCTCGTAGGCTGAGACGATGATGTCCCAGGCCTTTCGATAGTTCGCGGCCGTAATACTGAGATGGCCGATGTGCCGGCTCGCATCTCCGTCTAAGGAGTTTCGCAGATAAGTCAATTTCACGACATCATCGATATCGGATCGAGAGTCGATCATTGAAAGGAAGCTACCTTTGTAGCTTAGCCATTGGCTCGAATCTCCCGAAAAACGTGGGAGCTTGGCATTAGGGAGATTAAGCGCACGCTGGGTCTCTGCAAGGGTGGAATTACCAAATACCCGCACGGGGGTGTCATCGGAGGTAGTCGCATTTGCGACCACCAAATCCTTTACGAGTGCGGTCGCCTCGTAATAATGATCGCGCACTTCGTTTAATAGGGCCAGATTCTCGTGATCTGGCCGCAACAGCGCGAGCTCATCGTGGAGCTCCTCGTAAGCATAGAGGAGCGTCGTGGCCCGGTCCAAGCGGGACTGGGCGTTGGCATGGGTCAATTGACCCGCGAGAAGTCCGCTGTAAAGGGGCTCGATGTGCTCTTTACTGCGGTAAACTTCTGGCAAATAGCGCGAATTCTCGCTTCCTGGCGAGCCATGGCTGATAGGGCTAGCTACAGGACTGGTGACTCGAGGTCACCAATCTGGGATTGCAGCTAGAATTTAAGTGATTCTAAATTGGGCGCAAGCAAGATTCTAAAGGAAAAATAAACAAACGCGAACAAGTGCAAATAAATTAAACGACCGAGGCAATTTGCTAAATGGATACTTGCGCCCCCGCGATGGCCGAGCACAATCCCGGGAATGAGGATGGCCGCCACCCCCTCGAACTAAATTTATGAAGGCCTCGTATTTGTCAAAAAAAATTAATAAATAAATTTGTATGACCGCGAGCAGCACTAATCCGAATTTACACGGAATTAAAGGTTGGTGCAGCGGTGGGATTGCCGCGAACACCTATCGACGCGAAGATCGCTGTCGACGCCAAATGGTATGTCGACGAATTTAATCGTCGACGCAAGGGGCAATTTCTAAATTAAATACGGTCGTCGTCTTACTAGACGACGATACTGGCGCAAAATGATGTGCTCGTATGCACAAGTGTAAAACGCACGTCACGCCGCCGAGCGGACAGAGTCGCACCGCCTAGCCTTAATTACGCATGCGCCAAGTGGTGCGTTACCGACACCGCCGATCCGCGCGCCACGCCGCCTAACGGCCGGCTTGCGCGTCGCGCTGCCTAAAAGTCGGACTGCGCACGCGCCACGCGAGTGTTACCGACGGAGCCGATCCGCGCGCCGCGCCGCCGGAAATTTGAACTAGCGCGCTCGCCACGTGGTCCGCACGTCGCGCCGCCTAACGGTCGGACTGCGCACACGCCACGCGGAAGTTACCGACGGAGGCGATCAGCGCGCCGCCCCGCCGGAAATGGAAATATGCGCGCTCGCCACGTGGGTTTTACTCTAACCTAAAAATGACCACGTGCTCGGGTTTTTAATCTAACCTATGTAACGTATATCGCGCTTCTCCCCGCGCTCGGGGAGACGGGAGGCCTTCCCTCTCGCGCGTCGTCCGTTCGCGAGTCCGCCGAATTATTTTATCCGGGCGCCAGGCGGACTCGCCCTGGCTCGCTGCGGCACGGGACTCTCCCAGAGGAGGTTCCGTCGGCTGCTGCGGAAGGCGCAGCCGCAACACGCGCACTCCGTACGGCCTCGTACGGCCTCGCTGATCCGCGCGTAAAGGGGGGTGAAATCACCACACAATATATATATGAAGAAGAAGATATTTATTGCCTATGCTGTTGACAATCTCCCGGCCCGCTGGCCGGCCCTAGGCTATGCCGTGCGGCTCCCGCGCTAGGCGGCCCGCGCACGGTCTCGCGTTCGCGTCGCGCGCGCTCCCCTCGGTCTCCTCTCGCTGCACCACTCACTCACGCGCCCACCCGATCCCGACTTCCCCGACCCGAGCACTCTCGTCGCGGCTAAGGGAGGACGCCCTGGGCCGTAGCCCCGACTCACCGCAGTAGCTGTGGCGGTTCGTCGCCTCGTCGCCCGTCGGTCGTCACGTAGCCCCGTGCGGTCGTTGGCGGCCGGTGATGGCGGCTATCTCGCTCGTGGGTTGGCCTGATGGCTCCTGCGCCGGGGACAGTTGGCCTCCGGGAGTCTGTCCGTGGGCCTCGTCCTCACGTCTCGTCTGTCGCTTCTCTTTCGACGCTACTCTTCTCTCTCGCTGTCGATCCCTTCTATCTGCTGTCTCTCTCGGCTGTTGGCTTCCACGATGATACGGGGCTGAGGTCTATCGTGCTCCTCTCTCGAGCGTCCGGCGCAGAAGGAAGAATCCGCCGTCGTACAGACTCTACACCCTGCGGCTCATGCGTAATCCCTCCGCGAGAGTGCTCTCCCTCCGACGGTCGCGCCTCCCGCTTCCCCCGACCCGGTGCCCTACGCCGCGTTACATTGACTTCGCCGTTTCTCCGATCGCGCCCCTTTCGGTCCCCCGCGGGTGCCCGTGCCTCGCTCCCGCCGCGCTTCCAAGCGGCTCGCTGCTGTCGCCTGTCCAGCGGCGTTGCCATGTGGGGCCGCGCGTCACGGCGGGCTGCGACGCGCTCCGTGGAGCTCGCAGCTCCGGAGGCTCGTGCTGTGGACGGTGCCGTGTGGGCCGCAGCGCGGCCGCGCCTCGCGGCCACCCCGATGCTCCGCTGTATCGCCGTCGGACGGCTGCCGTGGGTTGATGGTGTAGACGGCGAGGGCCTTGCGGGTTGCCTCGGCTTGTGGCACCTGTCGCTGGCTGCTGCCTCTTCGTCCATCGGCGGTGGTCGTCCGTGGCTCAGGTAACCCTCGAGTGAGAAAACAAAATCGCGATTAGCGCGCTGTCGCTATTTGCACTCGCTCCTGGAGGCTCGCGCTTTCCCTCGTCGCTAGCGGGACTAGGCCTAGCAATGGCCCTGTGACTACGTCACATTCCCCCCCACCAAACTACGCTTTCTGCCTCCTTCTCCTCGCGATGTTACCGCCCCTCCCCGTTCGGGCGTCCTCCAGGAGTTCGCGCGGGTTAATTACAATCTACTCGCAACCTACGCCTCGACGATCAACCCGTTACATTCTCGGTGCGACCCGCTTTGCCTTCCCTATTTTTGCCGAGAACGAGTGCGCGTCAGTCCGACAGCAACTCATAAGCTAGCGCGAACCCGAAAACCGAAAGACTTTCAAACAACCATTTTAATTAGTACGCTGCGTGAGAGCTGGAACTGCGCTGACCTGCAAGGAGAAAAGCTCGTTAGTGTTACTTACGGGGTTTCCCCTTGACTTTTCCTGTCGTGTGTGGGCAGTTCCCCACTCCTCTTCTGTCCTCCTTCTACTGTCCTCCCTCCTACCTCTGTCCTAGCTACCCTCTCCTTAGCTCTGTCCTCATCCCGCTCCTCCTGCACTGTCCGCGCCTTTCCCCCCCTAGCTCCGCATCCCGGTCCTTCCTCCCTCCGCGCCTACTCTTCGAACGACGCGTCCTCAGGGCAGCTCGGGGGAAGCCCCCACGCCCGTCGCAACACCGCCTCGCGAACACTGGGAGATAGCCTCCCTAGCGCCCCTAAAATTGTAGTCGGGTCGGTCGCCGGGTCGTCCGTCTCCTCGCGGCGGGGCATCTGCTCGCGGCTCGGCACCTCTTCGACGTGCGCGGGTCCTGCCGGCGACGGCGGGTGTAGAGGTCGGCGTACTCGCGGCATGGGGAAGTCCTCTATTTTAGGATGCTGCCGGAGCCACAGGCGGTGGCGGCGGCGGTCGTGCTCAGCCTTACACCGCGGGCAGTGCCGTACCTCCGTGTCGACGCGGCCGCAGTTGTCACAAAATTCTCGGATCAGGGGGTTCGGGCACATGGATAGTTTGTGCCCGTAACCCCAGCACGCGAAGCAGGCCCGCGGCGGTGGGTCCAACGTGGTGTCCGTGCGGATCGGGGTTAAGTTGCCGAATCGCGTGCCTTGCAGGCGCGCCCGGAACGGGCCCGGGACCAGGCGCAACGCGCTCCACCAAAGCTCAGCTCGCCTCCTCTGCTCTGCCTCGTGCGCCCGTTCGACCGCTGCTCGGCCGAAGGCGGCGCGAGGTCTCGCGACGCCCGCCATCTCCCCTCTTCTCGACGCGTCTCCCAGCACGGCCCGCGCTGCTCCCGGTTCGCGCTGCTCTGTCACGGGCGCGCGGAGCGGTTCGGTGCGCGGCGGCGGCGTAACCCGTGGTGCTGGCGGCGCGGCGAACCGCTCTATTCCGTCGGCGGCGAGACTTCGCGGGGCCGAACCGCGGGGGCCTCGTCGGCTGGTCGGTACGGCCACTTCCACCACGGCCGCGACCATGACCTCACGCGGCTCGTCTGGGTCCGCCGGTAATAGGCGGGCCGGCCCGCCGTGCGGAGGCACGCCGCGCGATCGCGATCTTAAGCTGCGCGCGGGTTGCGCCTCGCCCTCGACTTCCGCCCCTGATAGGCTTCGAGTGCCTCCCCCTACCGCTAACTCCTCTGCTCTGTCTGCGCTCTTGGCGCGCGGGGTGTCCCCCCCGACGGAGGTGGACGACTCCGCATCTTCGATGCTGCTCTCCCTGTCCGAAACTGGAATGTCCGCCCAGCAGGTGACTTGCGGAGCAGGTGGCGGCATTCCGCAAGGGATGGTGTTGTCCATCGGGGCGAGGTATTCCTCAAGCTCCTGGACCCAGGGGAAGACTCCCCCGATCATCCCTCCTCTTCGCTGTCGGCCGTTCTGCGGCGTCTCCGAGGGCGCCGCGGATGCCCCCGGCGGTTGGAACACGGGGTAGGGCCGGTGCGGCATGCCGCCTCCCCTTCCCCCTCGTTGGTAGAGACCGCGGCGCATCTGAAAATTCCCAATTTATTACTTCAGGTAGCCCATGGACGACTCCTAGCAGCGCGGGGGAATGAATCGCTTCAACTGCGACACGTGCGCTTTCGCGATCTTCCGCTCGCCTCCCGTTTTTAGTATATATACGCCCGGCGATTTTATTTCGAGGATTTCATACGGCCCCTCGTACTTTGGGGCCAATTTTGCCGAGAATCGATTCGCCGCGTTAGACTGGTGGTGTGTTCGTCGCATCACCATGTCCCCGACCAGAAAACTCGCGTCGCGCCGCCGCTGGTTGTAGTAACCAGCCTGTCGTTTACGCTCTTTCTCAACATTCCTAAGCACGAGGTCCTGCAACGCCTCTAAACGTCTTACTCGGTCCGCCCAATCGTCCTCTCGCATCCGCGTGATCGTCCCCGTCCCCTCTGTCTCCCGCCACAGGCTCTTCACCGACGCGGGGTGTCGTCCCATATTTAAGAATGCAGGCGAGACTTTCATCGTCGCCTGCACGGCCGTATTCATGGCCTGACGGAGCTCCGGCAGGTGAGCGTCCCACTCCCGGTGATCTGCTCCCACGTAGGTCGCGATCATGGTTTTGAGAGAGCGGTTCGCTCTCTCAACCGGGTTCGCCTGCGGGTGGTACGGCGGGGTCGTCACGTGCTGAATGCCGCACTCCTCCAGGAACTTGTTCAACACGCGGTTGTCGAACTCGCGGCCGTTGTCGGTTAGCAGATATGCGGGGGCCCCCCAGCGGCAAATCACGAGGTCCGTGAGCGACTCTACGACGCCCTTCGCGTCCGCGGTCCCTAGCGCCTTGAGCTCCACGTACTTAGTAAACAAGTCCTGGTAGACCACCAGGTACTTTTTCCCCCGCTTGCTACGGGGGAACTCCATGCAGTCCGCGGCGACTACCAACCACGGACTCTCCACCCTCCTTGATCCGAGGAGGCCCGCGGGCGCGCTCTGCGGGACCTTAAACTCCTGACACTCGCGGCAGGCTCGCACGTAATTATTGACGTCGTGTCGCAGGCCGGGCCAATAGTAGTCGCGCGCGATTCTCTCCAATGTCTTTTCTGCCCCCAGGTGCCCGGAGGCCTCCCTGTCGTGGGCGTCATGGAGCACGCGTCTTCTCTGCTCCACGGGCACTACCATTCGCCAGCCCTCGTCCTCCGGCGCTATCGGTCCCCACAATCTCTCCTCGACGTGGCGGTAAAGCACGCCGTCGACCACCTGCCAGCGGGCGAACTTCTTTGGCTCGCGCGTCACTTCTGCGCACCGCTCGAGATACCATTCGTCCTGTATAGCGTCCAATCCTGCTACTTCGATGTCGTTCTCGTACATCCTAGAGAGCGCGTCGGGCACCTGGTGCAGCGCTCCTCGGCGGTGGACCACTTCAAAATCCCATTGCTGAAGCTCAATGGCCCACCGCGCGAGGCGCCCCGACGGATCTTTTAGGTTGCGCAACCACTGCAACGCACTGTGGTCAGTGATTACGCGGAACGGATAACCTTCAACGTATGGTCGCATCTTTTTGATGGACCATACGAGCGCCAAACACTCCTTCTCGGTCGTTGTATAATTGCGCTCCGCGCTTGACAGTACTCGGCTCACATATACTATGCCGTATACCTCTTGCTTCCCGCGTCCATCGGCACTTGATAGTACGCCTGCTTGAGGTCGATGGTTGACAAGTACTGCGCTTTGCGCAGTTTGTCTAAAATTGTTTCCATACGCGGAATCGGGTAGGCATCTCGCTTCGTGACTTTGTTTACGTCACGGTAGTCTATACAGAAGCGATAGCCTCCGCCCGATTTCCGCAGGAGCACCGGTGCGCTGCACCACGAGCTCGACGAGCGCTCTATCACTCCGGCCTCCAGCATGCTCTGAACTTCATCGCGGGCTACCTCGAGCATCACGGGTGACATTCGCCGTGATCGCTGACGAATCGGCGGCGCCCCTTCTGCGCTCGCTCCTGGAGGCTCGCGCTTTCCCTCGTCGCTAGCGGGACTAGGCCTAGCAATGGCCCTGTGACTACGTCACACCTAAAACGAACACATGGTCGAATTTAATTAACCTAAAAATGAACACGTGGTCGGCCGGAAGGACCTCCCACGCACTTGAGGTTAATAAATATTGAAGGGGTCGGCGCGTGATTTTAATAATGACGTACGCGGGCGATTAAACGGAGGATACAAAACACTGGGGAGGGGCACTCGCGAGAAAATAATACGCGACCGATGAGGAGGCAGACCTCTTTTTAAGGGAAATAAAATGCGAAAATGGTCGAATGACCAAACAAACAACAAAACCACTTAGCTTTGGCCTCAGTGGTGGAGCTGCAGATGATGATGGATGAGGCCGGAGACGATGGCAGACAAACCTCCCTGTGAGCCGGCGGCCTCGTCAGAGCAGGCGGGGAACCCAGCGGCGCTCGGCACACGCACCGCCGGGAAAGCAGCCACGACGTCCTGGTTCCCCCAGCACCCTTCAAGGGAACGCCGATGGCTCGCCGGTCCTCCGCAAGGCGTCCCCAGCGGAAGGACGCACGGCCTCCGAGGTTGAACCTCACCACTTTCACTGAACGGGAGGAAATCCCGAAACCGGCGGGGGAGATATCATTAGATCACCTCCACCCGCGTCCGCCGCAGCGCGGGGGCCGATCGCGCGCGCGACGAACCAGCCCCGGGTTTTCTCTACGGGACCCGCCGGTGTCCGGAGAGACTCCCACGAGGCAAACGAGAGAGAGAGAGAGAGAGAAAGAAAAAGTAAAGAAATAGTGAGAGTCGCGAGGCGACATCACAGGAGGCACCAAAATGTACGGTCGGGCAGCTTAGCCTCTGGCTAAACTCCCGCTATTCAGGTTAAGGAGATGGAAAGGGAGAGGAAAAATAAATTACACACAATTGAGCCAAATAAACGATGTATTTGGCTCGTTAGGGGAGGAAAAACCGTCCGAAGACGGAAAAAACCTCCCCTGAAAAATACAAAGAAAAAAGGATAGGGCGCTTTGAAGCGCGACAGTAATACGCCCTCGCAGGGCAACTTACTTGCGGTAGAATGGCCGCGCGTCGATCGGCCCGCGGCGAATTCGCGCCAACGCGCCGATACCGGAGCCCGGTCGCGAGCGCGGTAAATCTCTGGCAGCCCGTCGACGGAGATCTCAAGCTCCCTTCGGTGACGGCTGCCGGAGACTTCCTTTCGATGTTCGGACGAGGTAGATTGCGGCAAAAACAGCTGTTGGCGGCCTTTAATACGTGCTGCTTCCAAGCACGCCAAGGCTGAACTGAACTGCACGGAGAGCGCCGACACGCGCGCGCGCCCTCTCGAAACCGTAGCGAATACGCGTGTGACTCGCTGTTACAGTAAAGAGACCGCGGCGTGGTCACCGACGCCGCGGACTCATAGAGTCTCTCTCTCTCTTCTTCTCGAGACCAGCCGGCACACACGCACGGCTGTACAAGCACTGCCCCAAGGGCATTTTTTAATGACCGTGTAGGTCTAGCCATTGTATGGTTGACGGGAGGTATTGCATCCTTATAGAAACTCTATTCACTGTTTAAAGAGGTAGAAGCTAAAATTTTCTGTCTCGTTTCAGATTAAGGTCCTAGACATGTCATCCGGGATGACAGAATTTGATTGGAAAACCAGAAAGCTTTGACTATACTTATGTATACGATTACTGTATGCAAACGTCTCATAAGCAGCTTATTGTATGTGTCGCATACAATTAAATTGTGTCCGAAGCAGGACAGAGTTCTAAGGATCTCAGGTGATTTTCAAATATCGAAGCTATAATGCTTATTACTATATTACTTTAAGTATAAGGCAGTGTAATCTCATGAAATTGTAATGCACCGGCTGAGGCTCGACTATGGCGGAATGTCAATTGCGTCGAGGCTAAAGCAAAAAAGTCGAGAACCACCCGACGCGGCAACGATGGCAAATCTTAACTTTTTGGTGGACTCGATGGAACAAATTTCGTACCTTGCCCAACAGTTCATGGACGCTCCTAAGCGATCAATACATAGCTTCAACGTAATGCGTTAAGCTGTCTACGGTGTTGATCGTTTGCCCTTGCATGGAATTTCTGACTTCTCCGGTGGTTTAGGTCGGAGGAATTTGTTACCATGGCTTCCCCATGGCTCAAGCATTTCCTTAGCTTAATCGCATCTTGTAATCACTAAGCGGTATATTGCTTCGGTAAAATTTGAGTACTGCCCCAAGGGCATTTTTTAATGACCGTGTAGGTCTAGCCATTGTATGGTTGACGGGAGGTATTGCATCCTTATAGAAACTCTATTCACTATTTAAAGAGGTAGAAGCTAAAATTTTCTGTCTCGTTTCAGATTAAGGTCCTAGACATGTCATCCGGGATGACAGAATTTGATTGGAAAACCAGAAAGCTTTGACTATACTTATGTATACGATTACTGTATGCAAACGTCTCATAAGCAGCTTATTGTATGTGTCGCATACAATTAAATTGTGTCCGAAGCAGGACAGAGTTATAAGGATCTCAGGTGATTTTCAAATATCGAAGCTATAATGCTTATTACTATATTACTTTAAGTATAAGGCAGTGTAATTAATATTACTAATATTTTTATATTTTTATTATATTGTGTTTTATTAGGTACTAATTATAACAACAATAAAAACAGTTGTCTTAATTTAATTTATTTATTTAAGTGAACATCATGAAATATCAATTTATAATTACAATATTTTATATCCATGTGCTACATTATAACGTCAGATACGTTCTGGTATGTCGTGCATCGTGTCTACTGCAATATTTGTCGAAGAATGAAAATTATTCACTTTGCGTAAAATACAGGTTTCCTTAATTCCAGTAACTTTTATATTATTTAATTCTAATAATGTTTGATAATTATGTATTGTTCGAAGCTTACATTCTTTTTCTCTAAATACTCTATTTTTTTCAGATTGTGTTATTAAGCAGTGCTGACAAAATATATTGGCCTTAAAACTTTCTAATAGCCCTAAAATAGAATGCATTGCCAAATTATCTCCAACAAATAAAACTAATTCGAAATATATTTTTATTTCACCAGAAAGTAAATTAATATCTACACCAAAATCATTTAAGTAATTTAACTCTTCTACAGCTTTTGTAAAACTAACATCATTTTTAAAATACTCTCTATCTAAAGTATTAAAAAGTATAAATAAAAATATATTTTGTAGTTTAGCTTGATACTGGGGTGGTAAGATAGGCACACTAATGTAAACGGCACCAGACTTTGCTAATCCTTTGTGAGATCCCAACGGATTATTATTTTCGTAGTCATCGTAGTACATAATGAGTGGAAATACTTTTTTATCTTTGAAAGATTTTACGCGATTTTTTCAATAACGACCCTGAACTAGATTTGATATTATATCTGTATTCGAATTCAGATTATTTATATAATTTAGTGTTTCATTATACACACCGGGTAACTCAAAAAAAAGTTTCAAAACGTCACGCAATGGAATAAACTGCACATTCACAGTAACATGATGTAATACACCATTCTTTCTTTTGTATTCTTGTCTCTCTCCTATATTGTAACTCTGCGGTCTTATAAAAGTTTTTAATTTTGAATATTGATTAAGTCGCCTTTGTTCTGATCTTATGCTTGAAAAACATTCAGAAGCATATTGAAATAGTATTTTTATTTTTTCACAATGTAAGTTTACATTGGTACAAATTTCAGTTATAAAAATTGATAAAATTGTAGAAAACAACTTACTACATTCCCTAAGTATAAAATCAACGTTTTTTTGAGGGATATTTATTTCGCTGTATAAGCCTGCTGTAAATTTTAATACAAGATCTTGTAGAATTTTTTTATAAGTTTCAGGTGATTCATCTATATCGTCTATTAAATTAGGAAGCTCTAATACACTTTCCTTATACATTATCGATTCATCAGAATTACTATCATCAAAGTCATCTGAATTTGTACTTAAATTACACGGAGAAAAATTTTTAGGTTATTTTTACTAGATTTTTTGCGAAAAATTACTATAATTTATAGTAACGAGGAGACAAACTTGTACTTTGGTAAGAATTAATATACAGTATAGTACAATTTAGGAACAGGAAATTTTTACTACGGAGTATGGGATAATTTACACAAACAGTGTTCGTCGGGTCGCTTAACCTCTGGTTAAACGCCCGTTTTTAAATTAAAGGAAAGGGAAGGAAGGTAGGGTGAAATAAATAAATGCACACTTGAGCTAGCTATGATTATATTTGGCTCAGTAGGGGAGGAAAAACCGCCGAAACGGTAAAAAAATCTCCCCTGAAATTATACAGAAAAGAAAAGGGGAAGGGCTCTAAGAGCGACAGAATATGGCTCGTGCACGAGCACTTACGTGGTATCGCCTCGTGGCGATCGCTGCTGGTTCGCGCTCGCCGGGCTCGTGCTCGTCGTCGGAGGAGCCGCCCGATCCGCAATGTCGCCACGTGGCCGGCGCCGCGAACGAGGTTATCCGCACGTTTCCTCGCGAAATACTCTAGAACGCACGCGCGGGTGTTCTAGTTAGCCCGAACTTCAGCAAGGTAGCCCGCCGGGGACTGCGCAGGTATGTGATGTCGACGGATTCGGTGCGAAAAGTTGCGACTGAATTTTAGGTTATAGAGACACGTGGGCGACCACTTGTCTCTCGCTGTTTTAGTGCAACACTGGTTGCGCGCCCGCTGGCGCACCGACGCGACGCCGCGCGCATGCGCTCTCTGCCGCTGCAGAGTTGCTGGCGCGTCTGGCTCGCGTATTCCGCTGTTTCGCGACGCATACTACATACATTGACGCCGTGATAACACACACATTCACACTCTCTCTCTCTCTCTCTCTCTCTCTCTCATCCATGTACGACTGTACAAACAGTATAGTAATTTTTCATCCATCCATGGCTAATTTTTATTTTTCTTGTTGTATAATAATTAATATGATCTATAGAATTTAATACTAAAATTTCTTAAATAATTTTTGTCAAATACGAAAAGTTTTTTTAATTATAACTATATTTTTATTAATTTATTCATTGATATTTAACAGACTAATTTTAGTCTGTAACGATATTTTTATTAAATTATCGCAAATTATCGAGTAACATTATTTTTAAACCTGAATTATTATAAATTGAATTAAACCTAATCTAACTTCATTTATATACATACACTTCCATTATTTCGCATTTACATTATAACGCACGCTACGCTTACATTTCTTTACAAAGAAAAGATTACGTTGCTCTTATATACTAACTGAGGTTATGTCTCGCCACTTGCGAGATATGAAAATGAAGGAATCGCCATCTATTGGTAATCGTGGAAAATGTTATGGATTACCTCTGATTAGCTATTACAAATTTCGAGAGAAAATAATATAAAATAGTTGTTAAAAAAACTATTTTATTACTTCTTTTATTAAAATATTAAGTATAAATATTTATTTTATGTACTTAAAGCATAAAAAGAAGGTATTTCTTTTTTCTTATCCAAAATACCAGCCTCCTTCAAGCAATTTTTACTATAATTAAAATGATCCCACAGCTTTCCAGAAGCAAATGATATGCGAGTTCCACTTTTTGAAAAAGGTATAAAATAGGTTGCAGGATTTTCGCCTTTAAAAATATCTGCAATTTCTTGAGATAAAATCTCAAACCTTTCTTTGGAGATTCTAATGAGCAAATTAATAAAATATAAAAAACGTTTATAAAAATGTGGAGTCAAAAATAAACAAAACAATTACATAAACTTTTCTAGTTGTTGTGTCTCGTATATGTCTGTTAATAACCAATCTTTTTCTCTGGCTATGACCAATCTTACTAGCTTTGATCTAATTTTTCTATCAAATAATTGTTTGGTCTTTTGACAGCTACTATAGGCCTTCAAAATTTCTTTACCAATACTGTGTTTTTTTAAATATGAAAGTAATCCCTGCAAATCATTGTAAAATAATTTTTTCAGATAAAAATATTTAATACTGATTTTAAATATTGTGACACGTCGGTTTTCCTAATAATTTAGGAAAGGGCCCTTCCGCCCCGCGACGGCCCAATGGCGTAGCTCGACAATAATTTCTAACTCTTCTTGGTCGGGCGCCAGGCGAGCTGCCCTGGCTAGCGTGCGCGGACTCTCTCCCTCAGAGGAGGTTCCGCCGGCCTTGGCGGGAAGGCACCGCACAAACGGTGGTCTCCGGCTACTATTGAAAAAAAGGGGAAAAATACAAGGAAGGCTGGGGTTTCGGGTACTGCAAAATCAATGTATACGCTGCTTCGTTCCGACGCTTTATTTACGGTTTTCTTACACAACTTAGCCCGGCTCTCCCGTATTTGCGGCAGCGCGTCTGCCACTTCTCGTATACGGGTAGCGTAGCGGCTTCGCAGGCTGCTTCTCTCGCGTTACAAATTACGTGGGGACCTCGCTGGCCCCTCCGCTCGCGTCGCTGTTACGCGGCGGTCTCGATGGCCGCCTCCCGGCTGCTTCACCGGTCGCGTTCTCGCTCGTAACCGGTCGCGCGCTCGCAGTGCGACCTCCGCCCGCGTTCGCCCGCGGCGATTCTAACCGGTCGCGTCTCGCCCCCTCTCGTCGCGTTACGTCGCGTCGCGTCCCTCCCGAGCACTCCGCCTGCACTCTGAGCCGATGGCTCACTCACCCCGGTTCTCGTCGGCCTTGATCCTGTCCGGCGGGCTGTGGATCAGCGATCCACCTGGCGATGGGCTGGCTGGAGCCGGCAGGCTGGCGGGCGGCGGCGGTCGCCGGTCGGTATGGCGGCAGTAGGCCGCGGGTCGCCCCTCCTCGGGTGGCACCGGTCTCGCTGTCGGCTCCGGTGGGCCGGTGGCCTCTGCTTGTTAGGGCTGGTGGGCGGTCCTCTCTCGGGACCGTTGGCCGGACCGTCGGCTTCTGCAGGTCTTCCTCCGGGCCGTTACGTTCCCCGTGGGCAGGCGCCTCTCTCCTCTGGTCGTAATACGGGTAGACGGCCAGTGGCTTGGCGAGGTAGTGCTTCTCCCACAGGTTGCGGTCCTCTACGTCCCAAGGATAAATTCTCCGGTCGCTTGGAAGGCGTCACGACGTCGCTACTTCTAATTCTTCAGTCCTCTCC
>JACCIE010000316.1:0-25231 GCA_018906755.1 Sycophaga agraensis | reverse complement strand
TTCTTATTAAAATACATAATGACACTGGGCGATATAGATATAAATATATATTTACAGTAAAAATTAAACTAAATGAATATAAACACATGCTAATTGTGCATACGTTTCCATGGGTTTAAGTAATGAAGTTTCGCGATAGGTTTATTTCAAATAATAGTAATCATTCGCACGAAGTCGAATATATATATATATATATTTACAGTAACAATTAAACTAAATGAATATAAACACATGTTAATTGTGCATACGTTTGCATATGTTTAAGTAATGAAGTTTCGGGATAGCTTTATTTCAAAAATATAGATCATCAACACGAAGTCTAGTCAAGTTTTGGTTTAAAATTTAATTGTAGAATATTTTCTATGCTCTCCTTTCCTTCATCAGGATCCGTGATTTTATACCTTAGATTCTGATACAAAAGTAATTGTAGAATATTTTCTATGATAAAAATCTATCAATTTTCAAAACTAATTTACGGTTCTTGCTTTTACGACAAATGTATAATTTTTGGCAGTGCTTTAAACTAATTGAAGAGGACTCTAATTACTACGTTTAAAGCATTATGTATGAATCGAATCTTAACTAGTCGCATGAGGTGCAGCGGATAAATAATGCATCGCTAAAATTTAATAAACCTACAAAAGAACATAATCAGTAATTATAAATTTCACACAAAAATACATTCAATAATGCAAATTTATTAAAATATATAATGATACAGGGCGATATAGATATAGATATATATTTACAGTAACAATTAAACTAAATGAATATAAACACATGCTAATTGTGCATGCGTTTTCATGGGTTTAGAGTAATGAAGTTTCGCGATAGGTTTATTTCAAATAATAGTAAACATTCGCACGAAGTCTAGTCAAGAGTTTGGGTTGAAACTTAATTGTAGAATATTTTCTATGCTCTCCTTTCCTCCATCTGGATCCGTGATTTTATACCTTAGATTCTCAAAGGAAAGTAATTTTCCTATGATAACGACCCTCAGTTTTTAAAACAAATTTGGGGTTATTGCTTTTAGGACAAATGTATAATTTTGGCAGTGCTTTAAACTAATTGAAGAGGACTCTAATTACCACGTTTAAAGCATTATGTCTGAATCGAATCTTACTAGTCGAATGAGGTGGCAACGGATAAATAATGCATCGTTAAAATTTAATGAACGGTACAAAAGAACATAATCAGTAATTATAAATTTCACACAAAAATACATTCAATAATGCAAATTTATTAAAATATATAATGATACAGGGCGATATAGATAGAGATATATATTTACAGTAACAATTAAACTAAATGAATATAAACACATGCTAATTGTGCATCCGTTTCCATGGGTTTAAGTAATGACGGTTTCGCGATAGGTTTATTTCAAATAATAGTAAACATTCGCACGAAGTCTAGTCAAGAGTTCGGTTTAAAAATTAATTGCACAATATTTTCGCTTGCTCTCCTTTCCTCCATCAAGATCCGTGATTTTATACCTTAGATTCTCATACGAAATTATTTTTCTATTATAAAGACCCTCAGTTTTTAAAAACAAATTTGGGGTTATTGCTTTTACGACAAATGTATAATTTTTTGGCAGTACTTTAACTAATCGAAGTTGACTCATATCATCACTTTTAAAAGTATTATGTATGGATCCGAATCTCAACTAGTCGCACGAGGTGCAGAGGAAAACTAATGCAACGCAAAAATTTAATAAACGTACAACAGAACATAATCAGTAATTATAAATGTCACACAAAAATACATTCAATAATGCAAATTTATTAAAATAGATAATCATACTGGGGGATATAGATATAGATATATATTTACAGTAACAATTAAACTAAATGAATATAAACACATGCTAATTGTGCATACGTTTCCATGGGTTTAAGTAATGAAGTTTCGCGATAGCTTTATTTCAAATAATAGTAATTATTCGCACGAGAGTCTACTCAACAGTTGGGTTTAAAAATTAATTGTAGAATATTTTCTATGCTCTCCTTTCCTTCATCAGGATCCGTGATTTTATACCTTAGATTCTGATACAAAAGTAATTGTAGAATATTTTCTATGATAAAAATCTATCAATTTTCAAAACTAATTTACGGTTCCTTGCTTTTACGACAAATGTATAATTTTTGGCAGTACTTTAAACTAATTGAAGAGGACTCAATTACATCACTTTGAAGTATTATGTATGGAGCGAAATCTTAAACTAGTCGCATGAGGTGCAGAGGAAAATAATGCATCGCTAAAATTTAATAAACCTACAAAAGAACATAATCAGTAATTATAAATTTCACACAAAAATACATTCAATAATGCAAATTTATTAAAATATATAATGATACTAGGGCGATATAGATATAGATATATATTTACAGTAACAATTAAACTAAATGAATATAAACACATGCTAATTGTGCATGCGTTTTCATGGGTTTAAGTAATGAAGTTTCGCGATAGGTTTATTTCAATAATAGTAAACATTCGCACGAAGTCTAGTCAAGAGTTGGGTTGAAAACTTAATTGTAGAATATTTTCTATGCTCTCCTTTCCTCCATCTGGATCCGTGATTTTATACCTTAGATTCTCAAAGGAAAGTAATTTTCCTATGATAACGACCCTCAGTTTTAAAACAAATTTGGGTTATTGCTTTTAGGACAAATGTATAATTTTTGGCAGTGCTTTAAACTAATTGAAAGAGGACTCTAATTACCACGTTTAAAGCATTATGTCTGAATCGAATCTTAACTAGTCGAATGAGGTGCAACGGATAAATAATGCATCGTAAAATTTAATGAACGTACAAAAGAACATAATCAGTAATTATAAATTTCACACAAAAATACATTCAATAATGCAAATTTATTAAAATATATAATGATACAGGGCGATATAGATATAGATATATTTTACAGTAACAATTAAACTAATGAATATAAACACATGCTAATTGTGCATCCGTTTCCATGGGTTTAAGTAATGACGTTTCGCGATAGGTTTATTTCAAATAATAGTAAACATTCGCACGAAGTCTAGTCAAGAGTTCGGTTTAAAAATTAATTGCACAATATTTCTCTGCTCTCCTTTCCTCCATCAAGATCCGTGATTTTATACCTTAGATTCTCATACGAAATTATTTTTCTATTATAAAGACCCTCAGTTTTAAAACAAATTTGGGGTTATTGCTTTACGACAAATGTATAATTTTTGGCAGTACTTTAAACTAATCGAGTTGACTCATATCATCACTTTTAAAGTATTATGTATGGATCCGAATCTCAACTAGTCGCACACGAGGTGCAGAGGAAACTAATGCAACGCAAAAATTTAATAAACGTACAACAGAACATAATCAGTATTATAAATGTCACACAAAAATACATTCAATAATGCAAATTTATTAAAATAGATAATCATACTGGGGGATATAGATATAGATATATATTTACAGTAACAATTAAACTAAATGAATATAAACACATGCTAATTGTGCATACGTTTCCATGGGTTTAAGTAATGAAGTTTCGCGATAGCTTTATTTCAAATAATAGTAATTATTCGCACGAAGTCTACTCAACAGTTGGGTTTAAAAATTAATTGTAGAATATTTTCTATGCTCTCCTTTCCTTCATCAGGATCCGTGATTTTATACCTTAGATTCTGATACAAAAGTAATTGTAGAATATTTTCTATGATAAAAATCTATCAATTTTCAAAACTAATTTACGGTTCTTGCTTTTACGACAAATGTATAATTTTTGGCAGTACTTTAAAGTAATTGAAGAGGACGCATATTACCACTTTTAAAGTATTATGTATGAACGAATCTTAACTAGTCGCATGAGGTGCAAATGAAAAATAATGCATCTCAAAAATTTAATAAACGTACAAAAGAACATAATCAGTAATTATAAATGTCACACAAAAACACATTCAATAGCGCAAATTTATTAAAATAGATAATGATACTAGGCAATATAGATATAGATATATATTTACAGTAACAATTAAACTAAACGAATATAAACACATGCTAATTGTGCATACGTTTTCATGGGTTTAAGTAATGAAGTTTCGTGATAGCTTTATTTCAAACAACAGTAATCATTCGCACGAAGTCTACTCAACAGTTGGGTTTCAAAATTAATTGTAGAATATTTTCTATGCTCTCCTTTCCTCCATCAGGATCCGTGATTTATACCTTAGATTCTCAAAGGAAACTAATTTTCCATGATAAAAATCTATCAATTTTAAAACAAATTTACGGTTCTTGCTTTTTACGACACAATGTATATTTTTGGCAGTGCTTTAAACTAATTGAAGAGGACTCTAATTACCACTTTTAAAGTATTATGTATGAATCGAATCTTAACTAGTCGCATGAGGTGCAGAGGAAAAAGTAATGCATTGCAAAAATTTAATAAACGTACAAAAGAACATAATCAGTAATTATAAATGTCACACAAAAATACATTCAACAATGCAAATTTATTAAAAATAGATAATGATACTGGGGATATAGATATAGATATATATTTACAGTAACAATTAAACTATATGAATATAAACACATGCTAATTGTGCATACGTTTTCCATAGGAGTTAAGTAATGAAGTTTCGTGATAGGCTTTAGTTCAAACAACAGTAATCATTCGCACGAAGTCTTAGTCAAGAGTTGGGTTTAAAAATTAATTGTAGAATATTTTCTATGCTCTCCTTTCCTTCATCAGGATCCGTGATTTTATACCTTAGATTTCTAAAGGAAAGTAATTTTCCTATGATAAAGATCTCTCAATTTTTTAAAACAAATTTACGGTTCTGGCTTTACGGACAAATGTATAATTTTTCGGCAGTGCTTTAAACTAATTGAAGAGGACTCTAATTACCACGTTAAAGATTATGTATGAATCGAATCTTAACTAGTCGCATGAGGTGCAGCGGATAAATAATGCATCGCTAAAATTTAATAAACGTACAAAAGAACATAATCAGTAATTATAAATGTCACACAAAAATACATTCAATACTGCAAATTTATTAAAATATATTAATGATACAGGGCGATATAGATATAGATATATATTTACAGTAACAATTAAACTAAATGAATATAAACACATGCTAATTGTGCATCCGTTTCCATGGGTTTAAGTAATGAAGTTTCGCGATAGGTTTATTTCAAATAATACTAAACATTCGCACGAAGTCTAGTCAAGAGTTGGGTTTAAAAATTAATTGCACAATATTTTCTATGCTCTCCTTTCCTCCATCAAGATCCGTGATTTTATACCTTAGATTCTGCGACGAGTATCTCGCCGTGGTCACCGCGGTACTGAGCACGTGCTCACCGCCTTGACCATGCGCCGAGTGGGGGGCAATGGGCTGCGCGAAATTCGGCGCACCGCGGTAATTATCGCGCGGGAAAGCGTGCGGGCCGCGGCGGCTAATCAAGGAGAGAGGGCAATTAGGCGCGCGATCGGCCCTCGATCCTTGTTCGATCGCACGATTTAGATTAGTGTGTCTCGGGACACGGTGCCTCCCGAGACTGTTAGCGGCGAAGCGCTACGACGCGAGATATAGTTTTTTTTATTATAATATTTAGAGATAAGTGAGTGCGAGAGATAGATAGAGAGAGAGGAGACAGAGAGAGAGAGTGAAAGCGGTGCACCGAGGTGCAAGTGCATTCCCCTGCCGATCGAAGAAACGACCTTGTGACACTTGGATCTCGCCCTTGCGGGTTAGAGATTGGTGGAGCAAGGATCAAAATCAACAAGCGAACCTTGGGACGCTTTGATCTCGCCTTACGGTTTGAGATTGGCGAAACAAGAGTTAGCTGCAACAACAAAGCGGAGGGCGTTTTTCCCGCCAACTTCAAGATCGCCGCCGCCAAAGTAAGTGGGATATATATATATATATTTTGTTCGGTGTGCGCGCGATCATCCGCGTCGGGAGAGTGAGAGAGAGAGAGAGAGAGAAAGTTTTTAGATAGCGTCGATCAAATTGTCGGGTTTTTTGGTTTGTGATAATTTTTTATAATAAATAATTTATTAATTTAACAGTCAAAACATTCGCGTAATTATTTCGCGCACCTTTCCCTATTTTCGCGTTCTTTATAGCAGCGAGCACCCAGGCTTGCTCCGCCGCGTCCGCGGATTTTCCGTGCGACAACATCGAGCGGGAGGAAGGGACGGAAAGTCCTTAAGTCGCGTGGTGGCTGGGAGCCGGGCGAAATTAGCCACCCGGTAACCGCCACGTGACAATTCTCATACGAAATTATTTTTCTATTATAAAGACCCTCAGTTTTTAAAACAAATTTGGGGTTATTGCTTTTACGACAAATGTATAATTTTTGGCAGTACTTTAAACTAATCGAAGTTGACTCATATCATCACTTTTAAGGTATTATGTATGGATCCGAATCTTAACTAGTCGCACGAGGTGCAGAGGAAAAATAATGCATCGCTAAAATTTAATAAACGTACAAAAGAACATAATCAGTAATTATAAATGTCACACAAATATAAAAATCTAACAATTTTTAAAACAAATTTAGGGTTCTTGCTTTTACGACGAATGTATAATTTTTGGCAGTGCTATAGACTAATTGAAGAGGACTCATATTACCACTTTTGAAATATTATGTATGAATCGAATCTTAACTAGTCGCATGAGGTGCAGAGGAAAAATAATGCAACGCAAAAATTTAATAAACGTACAAAAGAACATAATCAGTAATTATAAATTTCACACAAAAATACATTCAATACTGCAAATTTATTAAAATAGATACTCATACTGGGGGATATAGATATAGATATATGTTTACAGTAACAATTAAACTAAATGAATATAAACACATGTTAATTGTGCATACGTTTGCATATGTTTAAGTAATGAAGTTTCGGAATAGCTTTATTTAAAAAATATAAATCATCAACACGAAGTCTAGTCAAGATTTGGTTTAAAATTTAATTGTAGAATATTTTCTATGCTCTCCTTTCCTTCATCAGGATCCGTGATTTTATACCTTAGATTCTGATACAAAAGTAATTGTAGAATATTTTCTATGATAAAAATCTATCAATTTTCAAAACAAATTTACGGTTCTTGCTTTTACGACAAATGTATAATTTTTGGCAGTGCTTTAAACTAATTGAAGAGGACTCTAAGTACCACGTTTAAAGCATTATGTATGAATCGAATCTTAACTAGTCGCATGAGGTGCAGTGGATAAATAATGCATCGCTAAAATTTAATAAACCTACAAAAGAACATAATCAGTAATTATAAATGTCACACAAAAATACATTCAATAATGCAAATTTATTAAAATAGATAATCATACTGGGGGATATAGATATAGATATATGTTTACAGTAACAATTAAACTAAATGAATATAAACACATGTTAATTGTGCATACGTTTGCATATGTTTAAGTAATGAAGTTTCGGGATAGCTTTATTTCAAAAATATAGATCATCAACACGAAGTCTAGTCAAGATTTGGTTTAAAATATAATTGCAGAATATTTTCTATGCTCTCCTTTCCTCCATCAGGATCTGTCATCTTATACCTAAGATTCTCGTACGAAAGTAATTTTCTATGATTAAAATCTTGCTTTTACGACAAATGTATAATTATTGGCAGTGCTTTAAACTAATTGAAGAGGACTCTAAGTACCACGTTTAAAGCATTATGTATGAATCGAATCTTAACTAGTCGCATGAGGTGCAGCGGATAAATAATGCATCGCAAAAATTGAATAAACGTACAAAAGAACATAGTCAGCAATTATAAATGTCACACAAAAATACATTCAATAATGCAAATTTATTAAAATACATAATGATACTGGGGGATATAGATATAGATATATAGTTACATTGACAATTAAACTAAATGAATATAAACACATGTTAATTGTGCATACGTTTGCATATGTTTAAGTAATGAAGTTTCGGAATAGCTTTATTTCAAAAATATAAATCATCAACACGAAGTCTAGTCAAGATTTGGTTTAAAGTTTAATTGTAGAATATTTTCTATGCTCTCCTTTCCTTCAACAGGATCCGTGATTTTATACCTTAGATTCTGATACAAAAGTAATTGTAGAATATTTTCTATGATAAAAATCTATCAATTTTCAAAACTAATTTACGGTTCTTGCTTTTACGACAAATGTATAATTTTTGGCCGTACTTTAAACTAATTGAAGATGACTCATATCATCACTTTGAAGGTATTATGTATGGATCCGAATCTTAACTAGTCGCACGAGGTGCAGAGGAAAAATAATGCATCGCTAAAATTTAATAAACCTACAAAAGAACATAATCAGTAATTATAAATGTCACACAAAAATACATTCAATAATGCAAATTTATTAAAATAGATAATGATACTGGGAAATATAGATATAGATATATAGTTACATTGACAATTAAACTAAAAGAATATAAACACATGCTAATTGTGCATACGTTTCCATGGGTTTAAGTAATGAAGTTTCGCGATAGCTTTATTTCAAAAATATAAATCATCAACACGAACTTTAGTCAAGAGTTGGGTTGAAAAATTAATTGTAGAATATTTTCTATGCTCTCCTTTCCTCCATCAGGATCCGTGATTTTATACCTTAGATTCTCAAAGGAAACTAATTTTCCATGATAAAAATCTATCAATTTTTAAAACAAATTTACGGTTCTGGCTTTTAGGACAGATGTATAATTTTTGGCAGTGCTTTAAACTAATTGAAGATGACTCATATCATCACTTTTAAGGTATTATGTATGGATCCGAATCTTAACTAGTCGCACGAGGTGCAGAGGAAAAATAATGCATCGCTAAAATTTAATAAACCTACAAAAGAACATAATCAGTAATTATAAATGTCACACAAAAATACATTCAATAATGCAAATTTATTAAAATAGATAATGATACTGGGACAATATAGATATAGATATATAGTTACATTGACAATTAAACTAAATGAATATAAACACATGCTAATTGTGCATACGTTTCCATGGGTTTAAGTAATGAAGTTTCGCGATAGGTTTATTTCAAATAATAGTAAACATTCGCACGAAGTCTAGTCAAGAGTTGGGTTGAAAAATTAATTGCAGAATATTTTCTATGCTCTCCTTTCCTTCAACAGGATCCGTGATTTTATACCTTAGATTCTGATACAAAAGTAATTGTAGAATATTTTCTATGATAAAAATCTATCAATTTTCAAAACTAATTTACGGTTCTTGCTTTTACGACAAATGTATAATTTTTGGCAGTGCTTTAAACTAATTGAAGAGGACTCTAATTACCACGTTTAAAGCATTATGTATGAATCGAATCTTAACTAGTCGCATGAGGTGCAGCGGAAAAATAATGCATCTCAAAAATTTAATAAACGTACAAAACAACATAATCAGTAATTATAAATGTCACACAAAAACACATTCAATAATGCAAATTTATTAAAATACATAATGACACTGGGCGATATAGATATAAATATATATTTACAGTAAAAATTAAACTGAATGAATATAAACACATGCTAATTGTGCATACGTTTCCATGGGTTGTAGTAATGAAGTTTCGCGATAGCCTTCGTTTCAAACAACATTAAACATTTGCACTAAGTCTAGTCAAGAGTTCGGTTTAAAAATTAATTGTAGAATATTATCTATGCTCTCCTTTCCTCCATCAGGATCCGTGATTTTATACCTTAGATTCTGATATAAAAGTAATTGTAGAATATTTTCCATGATAAAAATCTATCAATTTTTAAAACAAATTTACGGTTCTTGCTTTTACGACAAATGTATAATTTTTGGCCGTACTTTAAACTAATTGAAGATGACTCATATCATCACTTTTAAGGTATTATGTATGGATCCGAATCTTAACTAGTCGCACGATGTGCAGAGGAAAAATAATGCATCGCTAAAATTTAATAAACCTACAAAAGAACATAATCAGTAATTATAAATGTCACACAAAAATACATTCAATAATGCAAATTTATTGAAATAGATAATGATACTGGGGAATATAGATATAGATATATATTTACAGTAACAATTAAACTAAATGAATATAAACACATGCTAATTGTGCATCCGTTTCCATGGGTTTAAGTAATGACGTTTCGCGATAGGTTTATTTCAAATAATAGTAAACATTCGCACGAAGTCTAGTCAAGAGTCGGGTTTAAAAATTAATTGCACAATATTTTCTATGCTCTCCTTTTCTTCATCAGGATCCGTGATTTTATACCTTAGATTCTCAAAGGAAACTAATTTTCCATGACAAAAATCTATCAATTTTTAAAACAAATTTACGGTTATTGCTTTTACGACAAATGTATAATTTTTGGCAGTGCTATAGACTAATTGAAGAGGACTCATATTACCACTTTTGAAATATTATGTATGAATCGAATCTCAACTAGTCGCACGAGGTGCAGAGGAAAAATAATGCATCGCTAAAATTTAATAAACGTACAAAAGAACATAATCAGTAATTATAAATGTCACACAAAAATACATTCAATAATGCAAATTTATTAAAATATATAATGATACAGGGCGATATAGATATAGATATATATTTACAGTAACAATTAAAGTAAATGAATATAAACACATGCTAATTGTGCATCCGTTTCCATGGGTTTAAGTAATGACGTTTCGCGATAGGTTTATTTCAAATAATAGTAAACATTCGCACGAAGTCTAGTCAAGAGTTGGGTTTAAAAATTAATTGCACAATATTTTCTATGCTCTCCTTTCCTCCATCAAGATCCGTGAATTTATACCTTAGATTCTCATACGAAATTATTTTTGTATTATAAAGACCCTCAGTTTTTAAAACAAATTTGGGGTTATTGCTTTTACGACAAATGTATAATTTTTGGCAGTACTTTAAACTAATCGAAGTTGACTCATATCATCACTTTTAAGGTATTATGTATGGATCCGAATCTCAACTAGTCGCACGAGGTGCAGAGGAAAAATAATGCAACGCAAAAATTTAATAAACGTACAAAAGAACATAATCAGTAATTATAAATGTCACACAACAACACATTCAATAATGCAAATTTATTAAAATACATAATGATACTGGGGGATATAGATATAAATATATATTTACAGTAACAATTACACTAAATGAATATAAACACATGATAATTGTGCATACGTTTCCTTGGGTTTAAGTAATGAAGTTTCGGGATAGCTTTATTTCAAACAACAGTAATCATTCGCACGAAGTCTACTCAATAGCTGGGCTTAAAAATTAATTGTAGAATATTTCTATGCTCTCCTTCCCTTCATCAGGATCCATGATTTTAAACCTTAGATTCTCAAAGGAAACTAATTTTCCATGATAAAAATCTATCAATTTTCAAAACTAATTTACGGTTCTTGCTTTTACGACAATGTATAATTTTTGGCAGTACTTTAAACTAATCGAAGTTGACTCATATCATCACTTTTAAGGTATTATGTATGGATCCGAATCTCAACTAGTCGCACGAGGTGCAGAGGAAAAATAATGCAACGCAAAAATTTAATAAACGTACAAAAGAACATAATCAGTAATTATAAATGTCACACAAATATAAAAATCTAACAATTTTTAAAACAAATTTAGGGTTCTTGCTTTTACGACGAATGTATAATTTTTGGCAGTGCTATAGACTAATCGAAGTTGACTCATATCATCACTTTTAAGGTATTATGTATGGATCCGAATCTTAACTAGTCGCACGATGTGCAGAGGAAAAATAAGGAACGATGCTGTGTTTGATTTTAATGCAAACTGTTCAACGACCGTCCGTAATATGCATTCGAAAGACGCATTTTACTCGTTTCGGCGCATGGCTTACGGGCCGCCCAACAGCCTGAAATGTGCTCGCTTGTTAACGAATTAGAAATAATAATTATCTCTTGATTTATACAATTTAAGATTCCTCAGTCAATATTTAATCTTAGGATCGATACGGTCTTGGTTTTCAACACAAACTATTCAACGACCATCCGTAATATGCATTCGAACTGCGCAATTTTACTCGTTTCGGTGCATGGCTTACGGGCCGCCCAACAGCCTGAAATATGCTCAATAATTAACGAATTAAAAATACGAATTACGCGTTGATTTAAACAATTTATGATACCTCAGTCAGTATGTTACCCTAGAAAAACGAGCCATACCAGTGAAAACTAAAGAAATTTAAAAACACCGTAAAAATATAAGGGGGCTCTCGTCCGGGTCCGCGCTCTCGGATATAGTCAAGAGCCGGCCCGAGAGCAGTTGCCCCCACCATCGCGCCGCGCCGTGCGTACCCCATCACCCGAGAACCGAGGAGGATTCGCGAGGAGGGGTTGAGTAGCCTCGCCCACCGAACCTCGGGTGCACGGATCGTCATCTGCTCCACGTTGAAGGAAGGCTCGCTGGTATTGCGAAAAATTAGAACAAACCGGCCTTTATCAAGGCCTATTTGAAACGTTAGGCTATTCAGCCTCGACTACCATATTTTTATACCAAGTAGTTGGTCTGAGAATCGGTACTGTATTTGTTTTTAACACAACCTCCTCAACGACTCGTGTCAGCGTATGGCTTACGGGCCACCCAACAGCCTGAAATATGCTCAATTATTAACGAATTAAAAATACCAATTACGCCTTGATTTAAACAACTGAAGATTCCTCGGTCAGTACTCGATCTGAGGATCGTTACTGTGTTGGTTTTTAATACAAACTGTTCAACGACCGTCCGTAAAATGCATTTGAATGATGCATTTTGCTCGATTCAGCGCATGGCTTACGGACCGTCGCACAGACTGAAAAGCGTTCGGTTATCAACAAATTAAAAATACTAATTACCACTTGATTCAAACAATCTAAGATTCCTTGGTCAGTACTCGGTCTGACGATCGATACTGTATTTGCTTTAAATCCAAACCGTTAATTCATTGTCCGTAAAATGCGTTCGAAAGGCGCATATTACTCGTTTCAGCGCATGGCTTATGGGCCGTCGAACAGCCTGAAATGCGCTTGGTTATTAATGAATTAAAAATACTAATTACGCTTTCATTTAAACAATTCAAGATTCCTCTGTCAGTACTCGATCTGCGGATTGGTACTATGTTCGTTGTTAATAGAAACTATTTAATTACCGCCCGTAAATTGCATTCGAATGATGCATTTTACTGATTTCGGCGCATAAGTCTTACGGGCCGCCGAACAGCCTGAAATGCGGTCAAATATTCAGCAATTAAAAATATTAATTACGCCTAGATTTAAACAACCTAAGATTCCTCGGTCAGAACTCGATCTGAGGATCGACACTGTATTTGTTTTTAACACAAACTGTTCAATAACCGTCCGTAAAATGCATTTGAAAGGTGCATTTTACTCATTTCGGCGCATAAGTCTTACGGGCCGCCGAACAGCCTGAAATGCGGACACTTATTCAGGAATTAAAAATACTAATTACGACTTGATTTAAAAAATCTCAGATTCCTCGGTCTGTAGTCGAACCGAGGAACGATGCTGTGTTTGATTTTAATGCAAACTGTTCAACGACCGTCCGTAATATGCATTCGAAAGACGCGTTTTACTCGTTTCGGCGCATGGATTACGGGCCGCCCAACAGCCTGAAATGTGCTCGCTTGTTAACGAATTAGAAATAATAATTATCTCTTGATTTACACAATTTAAGATTCCTCATTCAATATTTAATCTTAGGATCGATACGGTCTTGGTTTTCAACACAAACTATTCAACGACCATCCGTAATATGCATTCGAACTGCGCAATTTTACTCGTTTCGGTGCATGGCTTACGGGACCGCCCAACAGCCTGAAATATGCTCAATAATTAACGAATTAAAAATACGAATTACGCGTTGATTTTAAACAATTTATGATACCTCAGTCAGTATGTTACCCTAGAAAAACGAGCCATACCCGTGAAAACTAAAGAAATTTAAAAACACCGTAAAAATATAAGGGGGCTCTCGTCCGGGTCCGCGCTCTCGGATATAGTCAAGAGCCGGCCCGAGAGCAGTTGCCCCCACCATCGCGCCGCGCCGTGCGTACCCCACCACCGCGCCGCGCCGCCACAGTTCCTCCACTATCGCGCCGATGCACGATGTTTAAAATAGATAATGATACTGGGGAATATAGATATAGATATATATTTACAGTAACAATTAAACTAAATGAATATAAACATATGCTAATTGTCCATACGTTTCCATGGGTTTAAGTAATGAAGTTTCGTGATAGCTTTATTTCAAACAACAGTAATCATTCGCACGAAGTCTACTCAACAGTTCGGTTTAAAAATTAATTGTAGAATATTTTCTATGCTCTCCTTTCCTCCATCAGGACCCGTGATTTTATACCTTAGATTCTCAAAGGAAACTAATTTTCCATGATAAAAATCTATCAATTTTTAAAACAAATTTACGGTTCTTGCTTTTACGACAAATGTATAATTTTTGGCAGTACTTGAAACTAATTGAAGTTGACTCATATCATCACTTTTAAGGTATTATGTATGGATCCAAATCTTAACTAGTCGCACGAGGTGCAGAGGAAAAATAATGCAACGCAAAAATTTAATAAACGTACAAAAGAACATAATCAGTAATTATAAATGTCACACAAAAATACATTCAATAATGCAAATTTATTAAAATACATAATGATACAGGGCGATATAGATATAGATATATATTTACAGTAACAATTAAACTAAATGAATATAAACACATGTTAATTGTGCATACGTTTGCATATGTTTAAGTAATGAAGTTTCGGGATAGCTTTATTTGAAAAATATAGATCATCAACACGAAGTCTAGTCAAGTTTTGGTTTAAAATTTAATTGTAGAATATTTTCTATGCTCTCCTTTCCTTCATCAGGATCCGTGATTTTATACCTTAGATTCTGATACAAAAGTAATTGTAGAATATTTTCTATGATAAAAATCTATCAATTTTCAAAACTAATTTACGGTTCTTGCTTTTACGACAAATGTATAATTTTTGGCAGTGCTTTAAACTAATTGAAGAGGACTCTAATTACCACGTTTAAAGCATTATGTATGAATCGAATCTTAACTAGTCGCATGAGGTGCAGCGGATAAAATAATGCATCGCTAAAATTTAATAAACCTACAAAAGAACATAATCAGTAATTATAAATTTCACACAAAAATACATTCAATAATGCAAATTTATTAAAATATATAATGATACAGGGCGATATAGATATAGATATATATTTACAGTAACAATTAAACTAAATGAATATAAACACATGCTAATTGTGCATACGTTTTCATGGGTTTAAGTAATGAAGTTTCGCGATAGGTTTATTTCAAATAATAGTAAACATTCGCACGAAGTCTAGTCAAGAGTTCGGTTTAAAAATTAATTGCACAATATTTTCTATGCTCTCCTTTCCTCCATCAAGATCCGTGATTTTATACCTTAGATTCTCATACGAAATTATTTTTCTATTATAAAGACCCTCAGTTTTTAAAACAAATTTGGGGTTATTGCTTTTACGACAAATGTATAATTTTTGGCAGTACTTTAAACTAATCGAAGTTGACTCATATCATCACTTTTAAAGTATTATGTATGGATCCGAATCTCAACTAGTCGCACGAGGTGTAGAGGAAAACTAATGCAACGCAAAAATTTAATAAACGTACAACAGAACATAATCAGTAAAATGTCACACAAAAATACATTCAATAATGCAAATTTATTAAAATAGATAATCATACTGGGGGATATAGATATAGATATATATTTACAGTAACAATTAAACTAAATGAATATAAACACATGCTAATTGTGCATACGTTTCCATGGGTTTAAGTAATGAAGTTTCGCGATAGCTTTATTTCAAATAATAGTAATTATTCGCACGAAGTCTACTCAACAGTTGGGTTTAAAAATTAATTGTAGAATATTTTCTATGCTCTCCTTTCCTTCATCAGGATCCGTGATTTTATACCTTAGATTCTGATACAAAAGTAATTGTAGAATATTTTCTATGATAAAAATCTATCAATTTTCAAAACTAATTTACGGTTTTTGCTTTTACGACAAATGTATAATTTTTGGCAGTGCTTTAAACTAATTGAAGAGGACTCTAATTACCACGTTTAAAGCATTATGTATGAATCGAATCTTAACTAGTCGCATGAGGTGCAGCGGATAAATAATGCATCGCTAAAATTTAATAAACCTACAAAAGAACATAATCAGTAATTATAAATTTCACACAAAAATACATTCAATAATGCAAATTTATTAAAATATATAATGATACAGGGCGATATAGATATAGATATATATTTACAGTAACAATTAAACTAAATGAATATAAACACATGCTAATTGTGCATGCGTTTTCATGGGTTTAAGTAATGAAGTTTCGCGATAGGTTTATTTCAAATAATAGTAAACATTCGCACGAAGTCTAGTCAAGAGTTGGGTTGAAAACTTAATTGTAGAATATTTTCTATGCTCTCCTTTCCTCCATCTGGATCCGTGATTTTATACCTTAGATTCTCAAAGGAAAGTAATTTTCCTATGATAAAGACCCTCAGTTTTTAAAACAAATTTACGGTTCTTGCTTTTACGACAAATGTATAATTTTTGGCAGTGCTTTAAACTAATTGAAGAGGACTCTAATTACCACGTTTAAAGTATTATGTATGAATCCAATCTTAACTAGTCGAATGAGGTGCAGCGGATAAATAATGCATCGCTAAAATTTAATAAACGTACAGAAGAACATAATCAGTAATTATAAATTTCACACAAAAATACATTCAATAATGCAAATTTATTAAAATATATAATGATACAGGGCGATATAGATATAGATATATATTTACAGTAACAATTAAACTAAATGAATATAAACACATGCTAATTGTGCATCCGTTTCCATGGGTTTAAGTAATGACGTTTCGCGATAGGTTTATTTCAAATAATAGTAATCATTCGCACGAAGTCTAGTCAAGAGTTGGGTTGAAAACTTAATTGCACAATATTTTCTATGCTCTCCTTTCCTCCATCAAGATCCGTGATTTTATACCTTAGATTCTCATACGAAATTATTTTTCTATTATAAAGACCCTCAGTTTTTAAAACAAATTTGGGGTTATTGCTTTTACGACAAATGTATAATTTTTGGCAGTACTTTAAACTAATCGAAGATGACTCATATCATCACTTTTAAGGTATTATGTATGGATCCGAATCTCAACTAGTCGCACGAGGTGCAGAGGAAAAATAATGCAACGCAAAAATTGAATAAACGTACAAAAGAACATAATCAGTAATTATAAATGTCACACAAATATAAAAATCTAACAATTTTTAAAACAAATTTAGGGTTCTTGCTTTTACGACGAATGTATAATTTTTGGCAGTGCTATAGACTAATTGAAGAGGACTCATATTACCACTTTTGAAATATTATGTATGGATCCGAATCTTAACTAGTCGCACGAGGTGCAGAGGAAAAATAATGCATCGCTAAAATTTAATAAACCTACAAAAGAACATAATCAGTAATTATAAATGTCACACAAAAATACATTCAATAATGCAAATTTATTAAAATAGATAATGATACTGGGGAATATAGATATAGATATATGTTTACAGTAACAATTAAACTAAATGAATATAAACACATGCTAATTGTGCATACGTTTTCATGGGTTTAAGTAATGAAGTTTCGCGATAGGTTTATTTCAAATAATAGTAAACATTCGCACGAAGTCTAGTCAAGAGTTGGGTTGAAAACTTAATTGTAGAATATTTTCTATGCTCTCCTTTCCTCCATCTGGATCCGTGATTTTATACCTTAGATTCTCAAAGGAAAGTAATTTTCCTATGATAAAGACCCTCAGTTTTTAAAACAAATTTACGGTTCTTGCTTTTACGACAAATGTATAATTTTTGGCAGTGGTTTAAACTAATTGAAGAGGACTCTAATTATCACGTTTAAAGTATTATGTATGAATCCAATCTTAACTAGTCGAATGAGGTGCAACGGATAAATAATGCATCGCTAAAATTTAATAAACGTACAGAAGAACATAATCAGTAATTATAAATTTCACACAAAAATACATTCAATAATGCAAATTTATTAAAATATATAATGATACAGGGCGATATAGATATAGATATATTTACAGTAACAATTAACTAAATGAATATAAACACATGCTAATTGTGCATACGTTTCATGGGTTTAAGTAATGAAGTTTCGGGATAGGCTTTATTTCAAATAATAGTAATCATTCGCCACGAAGTCTAGTCAAGAGTTGGGTTGAAAAATTAATTGTAGAATATTTTCTATGCTCTCCTTTCCTCCATCAGGATCCGTGATTTTATACCTTAGATTCTATACAGAGGAATTATAATTTTTCTATGATAAAATCTATCAATTTTCTAAACAAATTTACGGTTCTTGCTTTTACGACAAATGTATAATTTTTGGCAGGTCTTTAAACTAATTGAAGAGGACTCTAATTACCACGTTTAAAGTATTATGTATGGATCGAAATCTTAACTAGTCGCAATGAGGTGCAGCGGATAAAATAATGCATCGCTAAAATTGAATAAACCTACAAAAGAACATAATCAGTAATTATAAATGTCACACAAAATGTGACAAAAATTTACATTCAATAATGCAAATTTATTAAAATAGATAATCATACTGGGGGATATAGATATAGATATATATTTACAGTAACAATTAAACTAAATGAATATAAACACATGTTAATTGTGCATACGTTTGCATATGTTTAAGTAATGAAGTTTCGGGATAGCTTTATTTCAAAAATATAGATCATCAACACGAAGTCTAATCAAGATTTTGTTTAAAATTTAATTGTAGAATATTTTCTATGCTCTCCTTTCCTTCATCAGGATCCGTGATTTTATACCTTAGATTCTGATACAAAAGTAATTGTAGAATATTTTCTATGATAAAAATCTATCAATTTTCAAAACTAATTTACGGTTCTTGCTTTTACGACAAATGTATAATTTTTGGCCGTACTTTAAACTAATTGAAGATGACTCATATCATCACTTTTAAGGTATTATGTATGGATCCGTATCTTAACTAGTCGCACGAGGTGCAGAGGAAAAATAATGCATCGCTAAAATTTAATAAACCTACAAAAGAACATAATCAGTAATTATAAATGTCACACAAAAATACATTCAATAATGCAAATTTATTAAAATAGATAATGATACTGGGGAATATAGATATAGATATATAGTTACATTGACAATTAAACTAAATGAATATAAACACATGCTAATTGTGCATACGTTTCCATGGGTTTAAGTAATGAAGTTTCGCGATAGCTTTATTTCAAAAATATAAATCATCAACACGAACTTTAGTCAAGAGTTGGGTTGAAAAATTAATTGTAGAATATTTTCTATGCTCTCCTTTCCTCCATCAGGATCCGTGATTTTATACCTTAGATTCTCAAAGGAAACTAATTTTCCATGATAAAAATATATCAATTTTTAAAACAAATTTACGGTTCTGGCTTTTAGGACAAATGTATAATTATTGGCAGTATTTTAAACTAATTGAAGAGGATTCATATTACCACTTTTAAAGTATTATGTATGAAACGAATCTTTACTAGTCGCATGAGGTGCAAATGAAAAATAATGCAACGCAAAAATTTAATAAACGTACAAAAGAACATAATCAGTAATTATAAATGTCACACAAAAACACATTCAATAATGCAAATTTATTAAAATAGATAATGATACTGGGGAATATAGATATAGATATATGTTTACAGTAACAATTAAACTAAATGAATATAAACACATGCTAATTGTGCATACGTTTCCATGGGTTTAAGTAATGAAGTTTCGCGATAGGTTTATTTCAAATAATAGTAAACATTCGCAAGAAGTCTAGTCAAGAGTTGGGTTTAAAACTTAATTGTAGAATATTTTCTATACTCTCCTTTCCTCCATCAAGATCCGTGATTTTATACCTTAGATTCTCATACGAAATTATTTTTCTATTATAAAGACCCTCATTTTTTAAAACAAATTTAGGGATCTTGCTTTTACGACAAATGTATAATTTTTGGCAGTGCTTTAAACTAATTGAAGAGGACTCTAAGTACCACGTTTAAAGCATTATGTATGAATCGAATCTTAACTAGTCGCATGAGGTGCAGCGGATAAATAATGCATCGCAAAAATTGAATAAACGTACAAAAGAACATAGTCAGCAATTATAAATGTCACACAAAAATACATTCAATCATGCAAATTTATTAAAATACATAATGATACTGGGGGATATAAATATAGATATATGTTTACAGTAACAATTAAACTAAATGAATATAAACACATGCTAATTGTGCATACGTTTCCTTGGGTTTAAGTAATGAAGTTTCGGGATAGCTTTATTTCAAACAACAGTAATCATTCGCACGAAGTCTAGTCAAGAGTTGGGTTGAAAACTTAATTGTAGAATATTTTCTATGCTCTCCTTTCCTCCATCTGGATCCGTGATTTTATACCTTAGATTCTCATACGTAATTATTTTTCTATTATAAAGACCCTCAGTTTTTAAAACAAATTTGGGGTTATTGCTTTTACGACAAATGTATAATTTTTGGCAGTACTTTAAACTAATCGAAGTTGACTCATATCATCACTTTTAAAGTATTATGTATGGATCCGAATCTCAACTAGTCGCACGAGCTGCAGAGGAAAAATAATGCAACGCAAAAATTTAATAAACGTACAAAAGAACATAATCAGTAATTATAAATGTCACACGAATATAAAAATCTAACAATTTTTAAAACAAATTTAGGGTTCTTGCTTTTACGACGAATGTATAATTTTTGGCAGTGCTATAGACTAATTGAAGAGGACTCATATTACCACTTTTGAAATATTATGTATGAAACGAATCTTAACTAGTCGCATGAGGTGCAGAGGAAAAATAATGCAACGCAAAAATTTAATAAACGTACGAAAGAACATAATCAGTAATTATAAATGTCACACAAAAATACATTCAATAATGCAAATTTATTAAAATACATAATGATACTGGGGGATATAAATATAGATATATAGTTACATTGACAATTAAACTAAATGAATATAAACACATGCTAATTGTACATACGTTTTCATGGGTTTAAGTAATGAAGTTTCGGGATAGCTTTATTTCAAAAATATAGATCATCAACACGAAGTCTAGTCAAGATTTTGTTTAAAATTTAATTGTAGAATATTTTCTATGCTCTCCTTTCCTTCATCAGGATCCGTGATTTTATACCTTAGATTCTGATACAAAAGTAATTGTAGAATATTTTCTATGATAAAAATCTATCAATTTTCAAAACAAATTTACGGTTCTTGCTTTTACGACAAATGTATAATTTTTGGCAGTGCTTTAAACTAATTGAAGAGGACTCTAATTACCACGTTTAAAGCATTATGTATGAATCGAATCTTAACTAGTCGCATGAGGTGCAGCGGATAAATAATGCATCGCTAAAATTTAATAAACCTACAAAAGAACATAATCAGTAATTATAAATGTCACACAAAAATACATTCAATAATGCAAATTTATTAAAATAGATAATCATACTGGGGGATATAGATATAGATATATATTTACAGTAACAATTAAACTAAATGAATATAAACACATGTTAATTGTGCATACGTTTGCATATGTTTAAGTAATGAAGTTTCAGGATAGCTTTATTTCAAAAATATAGATCATCAACACGAAGTCTAATCAAGATTTTGTTTAAAATTTAATTGTAGAATATTTTCTATGCTCTCCTTTCCTTCATCAGGATCCGTGATTTTATACCTTAGATTCTGATACAAAAGTAATTGTAGAATATTTTCTATGATAAAAATCTATCAATTTTCAAAACTAATTTACGGTTCTTGCTTTTACGACAAATGTATAATTTTTGGCCGTACTTTAAACTAATTGAAGATGACTCATATCATCACTTTTAAGGTATTATGTATGGATCCGTATCTTAACTAGTCGCACGAGGTGCAGAGGAAAAATAATGCATCGCTAAAATTTAATAAACCTACAAAAGAACATAATCAGTAATTATAAATGTCACACAAAAATACATTCAATAATGCAAATTTATTAAAATAGATAATGATACTGGGGAATATAGATATAGATATATAGTTACATTGACAATTAAACTAAATGAATATAAACACATGCTAATTGTGCATACGTTTCCATGGGTTTAAGTAATGAAGTTTCGCGATAGCTTTATTTCAAAAATATAAATCATCAACACGAACTTTAGTCAAGAGTTGGGTTGAAAAATTAATTGTAGAATATTTTCTATGCTCTCCTTTCCTTCATCAGGATCCGTGATTTTATACCTTAGATTCTCAAAGGAAACTAATTTTCCATGATAAAAATATATCAATTTTTAAAACAAATTTACGGTTCTGGCTTTTAGGACAAATGTATAATTTTTGGCAGTGCTTTAAACTAATTGAAGAGGACTCTAATTACCACTTTTAAAGTATTATGTATGGATCGAATCTTAACTAGTCGCATGAGGTGCAGAGGAAAAATAATGCATTTCAAAAATTTAATAAACCTACAAAAGAACATAATCAGTAATTATAAATGTCACACAAAAATACATTCAATAATGCAAATTTATTAAAATAGATAATCATACAGGGCGATATAGATATAGATATATATTTACAGTAACAATTAAACTAAATGAATATAAACACATGCTAATTGTGCATCCGTTTCCATGGGTTTAAGTAATGACGTTTCGCGATAGGTTTATTTCAAATAATAGTAAACATTCGCACGAAGTCTAGTCAAGAGTTGGGTTGAAAAATTAATTGCAGAATATTTTCTATGCTCTCCTTTCCTTCAACAGGATCCGTGATTTTATACCTTAGATTCTCATACGTAATTATTTTTCTATTATAAAGACCCTCAGTTTTTAAAACAAATTTACGGTTCTTGCTTTTACGACAAATGTATAATTTTTGGCCGTACTTTAAACTAATAGAAGATGACTCATATCATCACTTTTAAGGTATTATGTATGAAACGAATCTTTACTAGTCGCATGAGGTGCAAATGAAAAATAATGTTTCGCAAATATTTAATAAACGTACAAAAGAACATAATCAGTAATTATAAATGTCACACAAAAACACATTCAATATTGGAAATTTATTAAAATAGATAATGATACAGGGCGGTATATATATAGATATATATTTACATTAACAATTAAACTGAATGAATCTGAACACATGTTAATAGTGCATACGTTTCCATAGGTTTAAGTAATAAAGTTTCGGGATAGCTTATTTCAAAAATATAAATCATCAACACGAACTTTAGTCAAGAGTTGGGTTGAAAAATTAATTGTAGAATATTTTCTATGCTCTCCTTTCCTCCATCAGGATCCGTGATTTTATACCTTAGATTCTGATACAAAAGTAATTGTAGAATATTTTCTATGATAAAAATCTATCAATTTTCAAAACTAATTTACGGTTCTTGCTTTTACGACAATGTATAATTTTTGGCCGTACTTTAAACTAATTGAAGATGACTCATATCATCACTTTTAAGGTATTATGTATGGATCCGTATCTTAACTAGTCGCACGAGGTGCAGAGGAAAATAATGCATCGCTAAAATTTAATAACCTACAAAAGAACATAATCAGTAATTATAAATGTCACACAAAAATACATTCAATAATGCAAATTTATTAAAATAGATAATGATACTGGGGAATATAGATATAGATATATAGATACATTGACAATTAAACTTAATGAATATAAACACATGCTAATTGTGCATACGTTTCCATGGGTTAAGTAATGAAGTTTCGCGATAGCTTTATTTCAAAAATATAAATCATCAACACGAACTTTAGTCAAGAGTTGGGTTGAAAAATTAATTGTAGAATATTTTCTATGCTCTCCTTTCCTTCATCAGGATCCGTGATTTTATACCTTAGATTCTCAAGGAAACTAATTTTCCATGATAAAAATATATCAATTTTTAAAACAAATTTACGGTTCTTGCTTTTTAGGACAAATGTATAATTATTGGCAGTATTTTAAACTAATTGAAGAGGACTTCATATTACCACTTTTAAAGTATTATGTATGAAACGAATCTTTACTAGTCGCATGAGGTGCAAATGAAAAATAATGTCATCGCAAAAATTTAATAAACGTACAAAAGAACCTAATCAGTAATTATAAATGTCACACAAAATACATTCAATAATGCAAATTTTATTAAATAGATAATGATACTGGCGGATATAGATATAGATATATATTTACAGTAACAATTAAACTAAATGAATATAAACACATGCTAATTGTGCATACGTTTCCATGGGTTTAAGTAAATGAAGTTTCGCGATAGGTTTATTTCAATATAGTAAACATTCGCACGAAGTCTAGTCAAGAGTTGGGTTTAAAACTTAATTGTAGAATATTTTCTATACTCTCCTTTCCTCCATCAAGATCCGTGATTTTATACCTTAGATTCTCATACGAAATTATTTTTCTATTATAAAGACCCTCATTTTTTAAAACAAATTTAGGGATCTTGCTTTTACGACAAATGTATAATTTTTGGCAGTGCTTTAAACTAATTGAAGAGGACTCTAAGTACCACGTTTAAAGCATTATGTATGAATCGAATCTTAACTAGTCGCATGAGGTGCAGCGGATAAATAATGCATCGCAAAAATTGAATAAACGTACAAAAGAACATAGTCAGCAATTATAAATGTCACACAAAAATACATTCAATCATGCAAATTTATTAAAATACATAATGATACTGGGGGATATAAATATAGATATATGTTTACAGTAACAATTAAACTAAATGAATATAAACACATGCTAATTGTGCATACGTTTCCTTGGGTTTAAGTAATGAAGTTTCGGGATAGCTTTATTTCAAACAACAGTAATCATTCGCACGAAGTCTAGTCAAGAGTTGGGTTGAAAACTTAATTGTAGAATATTTTCTATGCTCTCCTTTCCTCCATCATCCGTGCA
>JACCIE010000315.1:0-25301 GCA_018906755.1 Sycophaga agraensis | reverse complement strand
CGGCAGTTCCCGTCAATGCACGATGTGGCAGCCTATGTTTGTTCATGTAGTATCGTTTGCATGACAAAATAGAGTAGAATTTATGGGTTAGCCTTGAAATTTGGGTTTTCTTCTCGAAAATATTCACGAGTTTATCTGCAGTACACGAATATCGAGGACCAAATGTCGGCAGTTCCTGTCAATGCACGATGTGGCAGCCTATGTTTGTTCATGTAGTATCGTTTGCATGGCATAATAGAGTAGAATTGCATAGGCCATTTTTCAAATTTGCGTTTTCTTCTCGATAGTATTCACGAGTTTATCGCAGTACACGAAATCGAGGACCAGAAGTCGGCAATTCCCGTCAATGCACGATGTGGCGCCTATGTTGTTCATGTAGTATCGTTTGCATGACAAAATAGAGTAGAATTTATGGGTTAGCCTTGAAATTTGGGTTTCTTCTCGAAAATGTTCACGAGTTTATCTGCAGTACATGAATATCGAGGAGCAAAGGTTGGCAGCTTCCGTCAATAAACAATGTGGCAACCTATGTTTGTTCATGTAGTATCGTTTGCATGACAAAATGAGTAGAATTTATGGGTTAGCCTTGAAGTTGGGTTTTCTTCTCGAAAATATTCACGAGTTTATCTGCAGTACACGAATATCGAGGACCAAATGTCGGCAGTTCCCTTAATGGACGATGTGGCCGCCTATGTTTGTTCACGTCGTATAGTTTGCATGACAAAGATGGAGTAGAATCCATGGGCTATGTTTGAAATTTGGGTTTTCTTCTCGAAAATATTCACGAGTTTACGTATATCCGTATACGAATATCGAGGACCAAATGTCGGCAGTTCCCGTCAAAGCACGATGTGGCAGCCTATGTTTGTTCATGTAGTATCGTTTGCATGACAAAATAGAGTAGAATTTATGGGTTAGCCTTGAAATTTGGGTTTTCTTCTCGAAAATATTCACGAGTTTACGTATATCCGTATACGGATATCGAGGACCAAATGTCGGCAGTTCCCGTCAATGCACGATGTGGTAGCCTATTTTTGTTCATGTAGTATTATTTGCATGGCAAAATAGAGTAGAATGCATAGGCTATTTTTGAAATTTGCGTTTTCTTCTCGAAATATTCACGAGTTTATCTGCAGTATACGAATATCGAGGACCAGAAGTCGGCAGCTCCCATCAATGCACGATGTGGCAGCCTATGTTTGTTCATGTAGTATCGTTTGCATGACAAAATAGAGTAGAATTTATGGGTTAGCCTTGAAATTTGGGTTTTCTTCTCGAAAATATTCACGAGTTTATCTGCAGTACACGAATATCGAGGACCAAATGTCGGCAGTTCCCGTCAATGCACGATGTGGCAGCCTATGTTTGTTCATGTAGTATCGTTTGCATGACAAAATGGAGTAGAATTTATGGGTTAGCCTTGAAATTTGGGTTTTCTTCTCGAAAATATTCACGAGTTTATCTGCAGTACACGAATATCGAGGACCAAATGTCGGCAGTTCCCGTCAATTCACGATGGGGTAGCCTATTTTTGTTCATGTAGTATTATTTGCATGGCAAAATAGAGTAGAATCCATGGGCTATCTTTGAAATTCGGGTTTTCTTCTCGAAAATATTCACGAGTTTATCTGCAGTACACGAATATCGAGGACCAAATGTCGGCAGTTCCCATCAATGGACGATGTGGCAGCCTATGTTTGTTCACGTGGTATAGTTTGCATGACAAAATGGAGTAGAATTTATGGGTTAGCCTTGAAATTTGGGTTTTCTTCTCGAAAATATTTACGAGTTTATCTGCAGTACACGAATATCGAGGACCAAATGTCGGCAGTTCCCAGTCAATGCACGATGTGGCAGCCTATGTTTGTTCATGTAGTATCGTTTGCATGACAAAATAGAGTAGAATTTATGGGTTAGCCTTGAAATTTGCGTTTTCTTCTCGATAATATTGACGAGTTTATCTGCAGTACACGAATATCGAGGACCAAATGTCGGCAGTTCCCATCAATGGACGATGTGGCAGCCTGTTTTTGTTTATATAGTATTCGTTACATGGCATGATAAAGTAGAATCCATGTGCTATCTTTGAAATTAGGGTTTTCTTTTCGAAAATATTCTCGAGTTTATCTGCAGTACATGAATATCGAGGAGCAAAGGTTGGCAGCTTCCGTCAATAAACGATGTGGCAGCCTATGTTTGTTCATGTAGTATCGTTTGCATGACAAAATGGAGTAGAATTTATGGGTTAGCCTTGAAATTTGGGTTTTCTTCTCGAAAATATTCACGAGTTTATCTGCAGTACACGAATATCGAGGACCAAATGTCGGCAGTTCCTGTCAATGCACGATGTGGCAGCCTATGTTTGTTCATGTAGTATCGTTTGCATGGCATAATAAAGTAGAATGCATAGGCCATTTTTCAAATTTGCGTTTTCTTCTCGATAATATTCACGAGTTTATCTGCAGTACACGAATATCGAGGACCAGAAGTCGGCAATTCCCGTCAATGCACGATGTGGCAGCCTATGTTTGTTCATGTAGTATCGTTTGCATGACAAAATAGAGTAGAATTTATGGGTTAGCCTTGAAATTTGGGTTTTCTTCTCGAAAATGTTCACGAGTTTATCTGCAGTACACGAATATCGAGGACCAAATGTCGGCAGTTCCTGTCAATGCACGATGTGGCAGCCTATGTTTGTTCATGTAGTATCGTTTGCATGACAAAATAGAGTAGAATTTATGGGTTAGCCTTGAAATTTGCGTTTTCTTCTCGAAAATATTCACGAGTTTATCTGCAGTACACGAATATCGAGGACCAAATGTCGGCAGTTCCCGTCAATGCACGATGTGGCAGCCTATGTTTGTTCATGTAGTATCGTTTGCATGACAAAATGAAGTAGAATTTATGGGTTAGCCTTGAAATTTGGGTTTTCTTCTCGAAAATATTCACGAGTTTATCTGCAGTACACGAATATCGAGGACCAAATGTCGGCAGTTCCTGTCAATGCACGATGTGGCAGCCTATGTTTGTTCATGTAGTATCGTTTGCATGACAAAATAGAGTAGAATTTATGGGTTAGCCTTGAAATTTGGGTTTTCTTCTCGAAAATGTTCACGAGTTTATCTGCAGTACACGAATATCGAGGACCAAATGTCGGCAGTTCCTGTCAATGCACGATGTGGCAGCCTATGTTTGTTCATGTAGTATCGTTTGCATGACAAAATAGAGTAGAATTTATGGGTTAGCCTTGAAATTAGGGTTTTCTTTTCGAAAATATTCTCGAGTTTATCTGCAGTACATGAATATCGAGGAGCAAAGGTTGGCAGCTTCCGTCAATAAACGATGTGGCAGCCTATGTTTGTTCATGTAGTATCGTTTGCATGACAAAATGGAGTAGAATTTATGGGTTAGCCTTGAAATTTGGGTTTTCTTCTCGAAAATGTTCACGAGTTTATCTGCAGTACACGAATATCCAGGACCAAATGTCGGCAGTTCCCATCAATGGACTATGTGGCAGCCTATGTTTGTTCACGTCGTATAGTTTCCATGACAAAATGGAGCAGAATCCATGGGCTATGTTTGAAATTTGCGTTTTCTTCTCGATAATATTGACGAGTTTATCTGCAGTACACGAATATCGAGGACCAAATGTCGGCAGTTCCCGTCAATGCACGATGTGGCAGCCTATGTTTGTTCATGTAGTATCGTTTGCATGACAAAATAGAGTAGAATTTATGGGTTAGCCTTGAAATTTGGGTTTTCTTCTCGAAAATATTCACGAGTTTACGTATATCCGAATACGAATATCGAGGACCAAATGTCGGCAGTTCCCGTCAAAGCACGATGTGGCAGCCTATGTTTGTTCATGTAGTATCGTTTGCATGACAAAATGGAGTAGAATTTATGGGTTAGCCTTGAAATTTGGGTTTTCTTCTCGAAAATATTCACGAGTTTATCTGCAGTACACGAATATCGAGGACCAAATGTCGGCAGTTCCCATCAATGGACGATGTGGCAGCCTATGTTTGTTCACGTCGTATAGTTTGCATGACAAAATGGAGTAGAATCCATGGGCTATGTTTGAAATTTGGGTTTTCTTCTCGAAAATATTCACGAGTTTACGTATATCCGTATACGAATATCGAGGACCAAATGTCGGCAGTTCCCGTCAAAGCACGATGTGGCAGCCTATGTTTGTTCATGTAGTATCGTTTGCATGACAAAATAGAGTAGAATTTATGGGTTAGCCTTGAAATTTGGGTTTTCTTCTCGAAAATATTCACGAGTTTACGTATATCCGTATACGAATATCGAGGACCAAATGTCGGCAGTTCCCGTCAATGCGCGATGTGGTAGCCTATTTTTGTTCATGTAGTATTATTTGCATGGCAAAATAGAGTAGAATGCATAGGCTATTTTTGAAATTTGCGTTTTCTTCTCGAAAATATTCACGAGTTTATCTGCCCTATACGAATATCGAGGAGCAGAAGTCGGCAGCTCCCATCAATGCACGATGTGGCAGCCTATGTTTGTTCATGTAGTATCGTTTGCATGACAAAATGGAGTAGAATTTATGGGTTAGCCTTGAAATTTGGGTTTTCTTCTCGATAATATTGACGAGTTTATCTGCAGTACACGAATATCGAGGACCAGAACTCGGCAGTTCCCGTCATTGCACGATGTGACAGCCTCTTTTAGTTCATGTAGTATCGTTTGCATGACAAAATACAGTAGAATGCATGGGTTATCGTTGAGCGTTCTTCGTAGGGTGTTCCTCTCGAAAATCTGCAGTACACGAATATCGAGGACAAACGTCGGCAGCTTCCGTCAATGCACAATGTGGCAGCCTATTTTGGTTTATGTACTATTATTTGCACGGAAAAAAAGAGTAGAATCCATGGGCTATCTTTGTAATTTGCATTTTATCGGAAATATTATCGAGTGTATCTGCAGTACACGAAAATCGAAGACCAATGGTCAACAGTTCCAGTCAATGCACGATGTTGCAACCTCTTTTTGTTCATATAGTATTCATTTGATGGCATGATAGAGTAGAATCGATGGGTTAGCCTTAAAATTAGGGTGTTTTTCTAAAAAATATTCACGAGTTTATCTGCAGTACACGAATATCGCGGACCAAAGATCGGCAGTTCCCGTCAATGCTCGATGTGGCAGCCTACTTTTGTTCATGGAATATTATTTGCATGGCAAAATAGAGTAGAATCCATGGGCTATCTTTGAAATTTGGTTTTTTATCGGGAATATTATCGAGTGTATCTGCAGTATACGAAATTCAAGGACCAATGGTCGACAGTTCCCGTCAATACACGATGTGGCAGCCTGTTTTGGTTCGTATTTATTATATGGCATGATAGAGTAGAATCTATGGTTTAGACTTGAAATTTGGCTTTTCTTTTCGGAAATATTCACAAATTTATCTGCAATACACGAAGTTCGAGGACCAAACGTCGGCAGCTCCCGTCAGTGCACGATGTGGCAGCCTATTTGTGTTCATGTAGTATTGTTTGCATAGCTAAATAGAGTAGAATCCATGGGTTATCTTTGAAATTTGGGTTTTCTTTTCGGAAATATTCACGATTTTATCTGCAATACGCGTATATCGAGGATCGGAAACGCCGGCATCGTGCCTTAAATTAGTTCCCTTGTAGAAAAGGCCGTGCAAAGTCCCTGTGGTATTGAGGTCACAGACGCTAACTTCAAAGGCGCTTGAGATCGACTTATCGAACGCTACGATAATTCTCGTAAGCATCTATCCAATCATCTCGATGCAATTATGCAATTGCCGTCCATTCGTAATCGTAACGTGCAGGATCTCGAGGACCTAATAGATTTGACTTTCTTCGCAGCCTGAGGACTTGAGGACCTCGGCTGTCCTATATAATCATATGATCACTTGTTTGTCCATTGTATTGTCAAAAAGTTAGATCCACATTGTCGTGAGGCTTGGGATATTTCACAAGAGAATAAAGAAGGTTTCTATTTGTATGCCGTCTTACTTGAATTTCTCAAGCGAAGATTACACTCGCTTGATTCAGCATATGGAAAATCCGAGGACCAAAGGGCAAACAGCCCAGCTTCGAAAATTAATAAATGCGCCTATTTAAAAGGAAAAGCTACGTCGCTGCATACCATCCACGTGTCGAATTCAAGTTCACCTCCGAGCAACCTTTCTTTTGCTCGTTTCCTTTGTCGAGGCTAACATTCCATACATTCTTGTGGCCGTTTCAAAAATATGAACCCGCAGGTTCGTTCCGCCTTCTGTAAGTAGGCCTGTTTGTGTCTTAATTGTGTGACGGGGCGTATAACATCGGGGCGCGCGCGGAGCCGATCTCGCGAGGCGCCGCGGCCGCGGCCGAACAATCGATGCGCGCGGGCCGATAGCGCCGAAAAAGGCGGAGCTATCGGCCCGCGGCGCGATCGACAGGCGTGGATCGATGCACGGCCAGTTTTCGCACGGGCCACGACCGCGCCTTGGCAACACGCACGTGAGCCCATTTTCCCCGCGACAGGAGGCGAGTGGAAGAGAGAGAGAGAGCGAGTAAACAGCGCCACGCGCCGAGAGGAAGGCGAGAGGAAAGAGAGAGAGCCACCGGAGCGAGAGCCGCGATCCCCAGGACATCGCCCCCAACACCGCGTCGGCCAAGGTAGGCTTGATGTTGTAAGGCGTGCGCGAGAGAGAGAGAGAGAGAGAGAGAGAGAGAGAGAGAGCGGCGCGGACGCGACGGGCGCGGGCACGGCGCGGGGTAGGCTGGACTGTGGGCGCCCGCCCCAGGTGTAGGGGCTCTCTGGAGCCCGCCGCCTGGGTGCAACGCGCCCGGTGTTCCAGCGGCGGCGACCCGGCCGCAGCGGTAGGGGCTCCTCGGAGCCCGCCCGCTCGACCTGGGGAGCCGTCAGGCGTCCGGTACTGGCGCAGACTAGGGCGCCAAGCCGGAGGTGTTGGGGCCCCTCGCGGGCCCGCCGCCCCCGGGTGCAGGCGCCCGGCTGTCCTGCTGCGCGACCTGGGTAGGCGTCCGTGGAGGGCTCTGCGAGAGCCCGAGCGGACGTCCTCGGCGAGCGCGCGTAACCCCGCGACGCACGATATGTACCGTGCAATGTTATTGTTGTCAGAGAGGCGTGCGGCGGGGAGGTACCGTCCTCTCCGACCGCGAATAAAGTGTAATGTTGTCAGAAGAGAAGTACGGCCTCTCTTGTTTTATTTCACCAGCCATGCCCCCCTCCCTCCCCCGATTACATACCGTCGCGACCGTCGTCGGCCAGCCGCCAGGGCTGGCCCGGCCGGGTCCCCTCCGGGGCGACCGCGAGAGCCTGCACGTAGGCAGGACGCCGCGACCGGGGAATAATGGCGCGGTGCTCCGGGTCCGCGGGAAGCCTACTGCTTCCCGACGGAAGCACCACGTCACAATTGTCTACGCAAGGCTCATACAGTTTGCCTAAACTCACAAGTCTTCTCCCTCCACATACCTTGGAACATAAGATCTGGCCACATCTATCGGGACTGCGACTTGCAAATGAAAAGTACAGTTCACCGACTAAAATCGACATGATATTAGGCGCCGACTTATATGGCTTAATTTTACAAGATGGCCTAGTTCGATGCCCTCCTAATGCACTAATTGCCCTAAATACTGTATTTGGTTGGATTCTGACTGGCGTTATAGAATTTCAAAATTCGCTTCTCAAGTCTTCATCGATATCAGCTTGTCATACAACTCTCTAAAATCCCCTCTGTCGGATACTTGTCAAATTTTGGGAGATTGAAGAAATTCCTTCAGCTCCTCATATTTCGCCAGAACAGGAATACTGTATTCAATTCTTTGATTCGACGACCACTCGCAATCTTGAGGGTCGATTCATAGTGCGACTACCGTTGGCCCGACGTGAAACCTTGCCAGATGCCCGAGATATAGTGGTGTCCTATCTGCGACGATCGGAGAAACGCCGATCCCGCAACCCCGAGTTATAAAATGCACATTCTACTTTCATGTCAGAATACATTTGTTTGGGACATATGAAAGCGGTCACTATTCCGCCTGTTACTGGACTGCACTTTTATCTCCCGCATCATGGAGTCCTTGATGCTCACTCTGGTAAAATAAGAGTCGTATTCAATGCATCGCAAAAGAGTGCCTCTGGTCTTTTGCTTAATGATATTTTGCTACACGGTCCTATGCTTCAACCGGACATGACGCTAGTCATAATTCGATGGCGATTTCGATGCGTTGCGGTTATCACCGACATCGTAAAAATGTTTCGACAATTCGTCATTCACGAAGACGATTGGGATTGGCAGGGATAGTTTGGAGAGATTCGCCAACTAGTCCAATCATCGATTATGCAGCCTCAACCGTAACCTACGGAACTGCAAGCGCTTCGTTTCCCACTAGGAGCGCACTTCTTCGACTTGCGAAAGAGGGCGAGACAACACATCCATTAGCCCACGATTTGCTTATTCGTCAAACTTATATCGATGATGTTTTTCTAGGCGCTGATAATGAAAGGCAAACTCAAACAATGCAGGACCAATTGATCATTCTTTTAGCAACAGCCGGAATTCAACTCGGCAAGTGGTGCAATCATCCCCCGCTATTAAGAGGACTCAAAAAAGTAGAGATTTGCAATCTACCGGCATCGTAGCAGGACATTGTGTCAACGCTAGGACTAAAGTGGGACACTCGCAGTGATTCATTTTGCCTCAGCACCACTACATTATTTTTTAATAATACGGTCACAAAGAGATCTGCCCTTTCTGAATCCGCCCGCTTATTTGACCCATTAGGCTTTATAGCACCTGTAATAATTACAACAAAAATCATATTACAGGACATGTAGTTAACAAGATTAGATTGGGACGATCCACTACCCAGAGATTTACTGGAGCGATGGATAGACTTTCGAGACGCTTTGAAGTCCTCATCACAGATACGGATCCCGAGATGGATCCGCACCCTATCCAACTCAGCTTGGCATTTTCACGATTTCGCCGATGCATCGATGCGAGCGTGTGCAGCCGTCACGCATGCTGTTACTACTGGATCATCATCCATCATCCTCATGGCCAAAACTCGTGTAGCTCCCGTCAAAGTTGAGACGCTCCCTAGACTCGAAATTTGCGCCGCTACTGTACTTGTTCGACTGGCAGAGCATCTCATCACGTATATCGCAAAAACCTGCCAGGATCAATTTCTGGAGCGATTCTAAAATCGTCCTTGACTGGCTGCGGGGACATCCGTCAGGATGGCCTACCTTTATAGCCAACCGCGTAAGCGAACTCAATTCTAAATTTCTGGAAGCAAACTGGAGGTCCGTGCGATCTAAGGATAATCCGGCTGATTGTGCCTCTCGAGGACCGTCACTCCAAGAGTTTTCCGAGTTCACTTTATGGTGGCACGGACCTGAATGGCTGACAAAATCGCCCAGCCACTGGCCTTCTCCAACGTCACAACTACCAGAGCAGTTAAACGTTCTTCTGATCGAGGAGAAAGTGCTTGAAAAACCGCCGACCCGCCCAGAGGATTCAGAGAGCTTGTTCGGAATGTCGTCCTTTTCTAAAGTGATACGAGTCATTGCATTACTGCCAACGCTGGAAATTCGTATTGAAAGACAATTCGCTTAAATTCACGCAGGGATTCGCCGTGGCTGAATATTTCAAATCCTGACAAGCTCTTTTTGAATTAATTCAGACTCAATACTTCGCTCTCGAAATAAAATGTATTTTGTCCAAGAAGCCATTACCTTCTCACAGCATTTTGTCTCGCCTGAGTCCCATTCTTGACGACCAGGGCAATCTTAGAGTAGGAGACCGACTATATAATGCTCCGATGCCGTATACTGAGCAGCACCTGCTCATTCTACCAGCCAAATGTTATTTCGTCAAGTTGCTGGTAGACGAAACACACCGTTCAACGCTTCACGGAGGTATCGCCCTCATGAAGAGCGTCTTAAGTCGATCCTTTTGGATCATCGGAGGAAATCGCCTCTTCTCCGCAGTCTATCGACACTGCGTTGTATGCGCTCGACACGGAGCGGTCCCAATGCAACAACAGATGGCTCCGCTTCCCACTAAAAGAGTGCAACCAGGTCGTGCATTTCAGACGATAGGACACGACTACGCTGGACCATTTCCTATCTTATTTTCAAAAGGACGGGGAGCAAAATCCTCCAAAAGCCCTGTAGCCATTTTTGTTTGTCTCGTCACGCGTGCTATCCATATCGAAGTGGTTTCGGATATGACTACAAACACATTCATATCAGCATTTTCTCGATTTACCGCCCGTCAATGATTATGCAGTAGGCTCATCTCAGACAACAGGACTACATTTAAGGTCACTGATGTCGAGTTGCGACGCCTATTCGTAGAGACTTCCATGTTCTGTTCTGAAGTTCACGCCCAGCTTGCCAACCAGCAGGTTGATTGGCAATTCATTCCACCTCGAGCGCCTCACTTTGGGGGCCTTTGAGAAGCCGCGGTACGCAGCTTTATGTACCATCTTCATCGAGTCGTTGGGCTGACTACTCTCACATTCGAGGAGCTATCGACTCTGACAGCCCGCATAGAGGCTTGTTTAAATTCTCGCCCATTATGCCCGCTGAGCAATAATCCCCTTGATCCAGTGGCTCTCACCCCTGGGCATTTTCTCGTTGGTTCAGCGCCACTAGCCATCGTTGAGCCAGTCTATGCTGAGCAACCCAGCATATCGCTTCATTCCCGCTTGAGATTGCTGAAACAGATGCGCGACTCCTTCTGGTTACGCTGGCGCAAGAAAGTCGTTTCACAGCTTCAACGGCATAACAAATGGCTATAGGCGAGCTCGGACTCGCCGCCTTGTCTTGAGATGAGGTAAATACCTCGCGACTCTCCGGTTTCTTCTTCTGCCTACTGTGATGTGCTATTAAAAGAAATTGGTGATATAAAAAAGTGGTGTTAGTGTCTTTATTATCACCTACCACATTCTAACAACTAAACGGCCATCGCCGTATTTCATCATAGTATCAACAATATGTATATATTGTGACGTGTGTGACGTGGTGCTTTTGGGCCCGGATCCCCACGCCAGTATTTCTCCGGTCGCGCCTCCTGCCCTGATGCAGGTTCTTGCGGTCGCCCCGGAGGGGACCCGGCCGGGCCAGCCCGGACGGCTGGCCTACGTCGGTCGCGGCGGTTGTGAAGTCGGGGGGAGGGAGGGTCCATCAAAATAATTAGTTAGGCGGGAGGGCATCTACTTTAAAAATATATTTATTATATAATATAGGCGACTGGGGGACAAGCCCGCCCCGCCGCATTCGCCTTTACAAAATTATTGTCCGCCCCGCACGCCTTATCCGGGCACCGCGCGCCCTGCCTTTCGACCTGGCCGGCGAGCCCTGGCATTGATGCCCATACGTGCACCTCGTCTCGTCCGAACCCTCGCCGGGCTGCACACTGGGTCACGCTATGGGGGGGGGGGGGGGGGGTCCGCGTCTCTCTCTCTCACGCGCGCGGGGCATATTACGGTACGGCCCTACCTGGCCGTCGCCTCCTCGTCGGTAGTCCCGGCCACAATCCGGCCGGGAAGTCGCCGCGGCTTCCTCACGCGTCCCCAGGTGGTGTCAGGGCCACGCGTCAGCTGGGCTTGCTCCCTCTCTCTCACTCCTCGCCTTCTCCCTATCTCTCTCGTTCGCTCGCGTCGCCTCTCTCGATCGGCGATCGGGGCCGATGGCTCGGCGCCCGGCGCGAAACTAAACGGCACGGCGCGGTCGCGCATTTTCCAAATTAACGCGCGCCCTTCCCGCCCCGCGGCCGCGGTACCCAGCTGGTTCCCTGCTTGCGCGCGCAAATTCGCCCGTCACACGTGGAATCACAAAATTTTAATAATATGAAATTTTAAGTTATATAAATTTTAAATTTTATTTTTCCCGATCACTCTACCCTAGGCGCGTCGCGTGCAAATTGCGATTTCATCAATCGAAGGGGGGTTCAAGTTGAAATAAATTTAACTTCACTAATTTAATTTAAACTATAACAACATTTATTAAATAAACAAAGGTATTCTAAGAATTTTCCATTACAAATGTTTTACAAACAGACGTGTAGCAAATATCTACGGAGATATCGAAATTTAACAAATTAACTCAACTCGGCTAAATAATATATAACCCTGGAAATCCCTAACATCTCGAATAATAAAACAATATATAACACATCTCGATTTAACTGCACCAAGAACCTAAAAAGAAAAATTTCGAGCTGAAAGAAAATGTACAAATCTCGAGAATGTCGCTGATTCTGGTCCACCGGTGGCTATGAGAGAAGAGAGAGAGGACAATACAAAAATAACTAAATAACTCACCAACAATGCCAATAAATGAATAATAATTTAAACAATAAAAACAATCCAAGGTCTCGGCCCACGCACCTTCTCTAAATTATCTTTGGAGTATACTAATCTCCAAATAAAAATACAAAATGGCCTGGGCCTTAACGTTGATCGGTATAGGATCCTTTCCCTATCGAGATCGGGCGACGAGTGCCTGCGAGACCCGCTTTTCATCGGCCCGGAAACTCGATTTCCCTCGAAAATCCATCTAGCATCCTTGTTATGCATAGTATGTTCCGGCTGTGGGGGTGGGGATTGGACAGCACGGTGACAAGCGGGGGGAGGGTGAAGTGGGATGGTGGAGGGAAGGGGCAAGGATGCGTCACTGCGCGTCGGTTTGCTAACGTTTGATTTTTTGGCCCTGAAAAGGGCCGGTGAGTGGCTCTAAGAAGAGCCGATGGAGGGCGCTTTGCGCCTGGGCTCGTTCCCTTCAGGTGCCCGGGACTTCAGGGGTCTGACGGTGGTAGGTGGCCCAGAAATGAGGAACAACAGCTTGCGTTGAAGATCTTTATTGTTTGTCAATTCTTCTCCTAACCCAGATGCCGGGTTTTACTGATCTGGTCGCGGAGGCGCGGCGCGGTGTCCACTGAGGACGGGGCAACCTGTGCGGTCGTTTAGCGCGGGTGGCCTTGCCTACAGACCCGTCGACTCGGCGTTTGCACGCGGGAGCGCAGGTCCGCGCGGCTCGGCGTGCGGGGCTCTACTGCCTGAGCGAATCCCGTGTCGACTTGGCGGTCGTCTTGGGTTCGGTGAGCGGACTTCCAAACTCGGCCTTTCGGCCGGTTACCCTGATGGCGCGTTTTCACGCGGGCAGGGGTCTGGAAGCCACGACCTTTCGGTCGGCTCCCTCTGTGAGCGCGTTCGCACGCGGACAGAGGTCCGGCTGCCTCGACCTTTAGGTCGGTACCCTCTGCGGGCGCGTTTGCACGCGGACAGAGGTCCTCCGGCTGCCTCGACCTTTCGGTCGGATCCCTCTGCGGGCGCGTTTGCACGCGGGCAGAGGCCTGGCAGCCCCGGTGGTCCGGGACGAACTCCCTGTCGGATCCCTCTGCTAGCGCGTTTGCACGCGGACAGAGGTCCGACTGCCCCGGTGGTCCGGGACGAACTCCCCGTCGGATCCCTCTGCTGGCGCGTTTGCACGCGGACAGAGGTCCGACTGCCCCGGTGGTCCGGGACGAACTCCGCCGAATCTGGAGAGCGTGCCGGTATTTGAGCATGCGGGCGCGGCTGCTCCGACTCGGCGTGACGGTGGGGGTAACGGTGCGGCGCGGTAGTGGGGGAAGCTCTGTTCGGGCCGGCGCTCCGACCCAGACTGAGCTTCCGAGAACTCGCGGTGCGGAATTTTGACGCCCGTGCGCAAGGCTCTAGAATGATCGGTAACAAGTATGCAATAGTATTATCCTTGTCTCGTACATATAGCAAGGATATACTATTGTTCCCGCTAATTTATGAAAAAAAGGGCGTTACAATCAATTATCCGGTCGCGCGACTATATAAAGGCTTATTAAATTTTATATCATAAAAAAAATACTACAAAAATTCTCAAAAAATATTCATAAAATTCCAAATAATTCAGTAAAAATTAATCAATTATTATTATAAATTAATCAATATTTATCAATAAGCTATCTTCTAAAAATAGTCTCTCTCTCTATATTAAATAGCTACACCTCGAATATACCAAAAATTCGTGTAAGAAAAATAATAAGTATGCACTGTATATGTATTTAGACTATATTCAAATTATGACGATGAGTAAGACAAAGGCAATATATCTCGATAAATCTATTAAATTCAATCCCTGGAGAGGATTTTCGATTCGCCTCTTGGTGAGCAAAAGGAGACATCCTGATTGGTCCTCGATGGTATCCTTCCTATCGTAATCTCCATATACTCGCGCCTTACTTGCAGCTATCTCTCTTTATTTTCACCAGCTGATCCTCTCCTCATCACTTTCCTCAACAAATCAAACAAATTCCGTTATTAACTATTAATTAAAGTTAATTACATTCAACCCGCAGCAATGCAATCTCCTATCCTGCTCGTCACCCGATTTACAAGTTATTTATAAGATAATTTATTAATATTTTATATTCTTTTGTCCCAAGAGGACGACCACTCGTCATATTATATTCCCCTGTATCATCATCTATTTTAATAAATTTGTAGTATAGAATGTATTTTTGTGAGACATTTATTATCACGAACTGTATTCTTTTTGTATATTTTGCGACGAGTATCTCGCCGTGGTCATCGCGGTACTGAGCACGTGCTCGCCGCCTTGACCATGCGCCGAGTGGGGGGCAATGGGCTGCGCGAAATTCGGCGCACCGCGGTAATTATCGCGCGGGAAAGCGCGCGGGCCGCGGCGGCTAATAAAGGGGAGAGGGCAAGTAGGCGCGCGATCGGCCCTCGATCCTTGCTCGATCGCACGATTTAGATTAGTGTGTCTCGGGACACGGTGCCTCCCGAGACTGTTAGCGGCGAAGCGCTACGACGCGAGCATTAGTTTTTTTATTATAGTATTTTAGAGATAAGTGAGTGCGAGAGATAGATAGAGAGAGAAGAGACAGAGAGAGAGAGAGAGAGAGTGGAAGCGGTGCACCAAAGTGCACGTACATTCCCCTGCCGATCGAGGAAACGACCTTGTGACACTTTGATCTCGCCCTTGCGGGTTAGAGATTGGTGAAACAAGGTTCAACAACAGCAAGCGAATTTTGGGACGCTTTGATCTCGCCCTTGCGGGTTGGAGATTGGCGAAACAAAACAAGCTCTTCCCGCCAATTCGGAGATCGCCGCCGTTAGAGTAAGTAAATTTAAAATAATATATATTTTATAACGCGTGCGCGATCATCCGCGTCAGGAGAGAGAGAGAGAGAGAGAGAGAGAGAGAGAGAGAGAAAGTTATTAGATAGGGTCGTTGATTGTCGGGTTGATTTTTGTAAATTTTATTATAATAAATAATTTATTAATTTAACATTTAAAACATCCGCGTAATTATTTCGCGCGCCTTTCCCTATTTTCGCGTTCCTTATAGCAGCGAGCGCCCAGGCTTGCTCCGCCGCGTCCGCGGATTTTCCGTGCGACGACATCGAGCGGGAGGAAAGGACGGAAAGTCCTTAAGTCGCGTGGTGGCTGGGAGCCGGGCGAAATTAGCCACCCGGTAACCGCCATGTGACAAATTGGCGACCGTGACAGGACGCCGGCGGTAGGGGTCGCGAACGAAAATTTCAACTTTTTCGTGAGGGAGCGGGCGCGAAAATTGCGCGCGATTTAGCTAGCGTTAGTGTGTGAAGTGTGTGTGAGTGTAGGAGGGGGGGATAATAGCTCGTGGCTCCGCGCTGTAATAAGCGCTGAGCGGGAAAATTTTTTATTTTTTTTTTTTGAGTAATCGGGAGCGAGGGTGGCGGATTAATTATTTGCGGGATAAATTGTTTTAAGGTTATTATTGTTAATAATAATAATTAATAATTGTTAATAATAGTAATCGGATTAATTTTTTTTTTGTGAAGTGATTAATTCCGCAATTTCTGCCCCGATTTGGTAAAAAACTAAAAATATAAAAAAAAAAAAATAAAATAATTTAAATAAAAAAAAAAAAAAAAATTAGTGATTGTCGAGTTGGAGGGCGCGTCGGTGATTTGCACTGACCCCTCGCGTGGAGGCTCCAGCGTGTGAAAAAGGGGGGATTGTATTTCTTCCTTGTAAGGTTGTGGCTGTGTGCGTCGCGGCGACCGTTGCTAGCGTGCTTGCTTATTTTTAATATTTTTAGAAATTTTTAAATATTTTATAGAAATAATTTATTTTAATAAATATTTTTATTATATTTAATAATATTTTTATTATATATTATATTTTTATATCTTGTAAATTGTTTTCTTTTGTATTTTGTTTTATTTTAGCTTCTTTTGGGAATTGTTGTTTTTATTTTTTTTTTCAGGCAATTTTCGATTTTTAGATTTTTCGTTTTTTTTTCAGTATTTTAATTTTTTTTTATATATATAGCTGGCAGAGCGCGCAGAGGTGCGGTCCAGCACCTAGAAAGCGGGGGGAGGGTGTTGCCATTCGGCGGTGCCTTTTGTACCCGCCTGAAGTGTTGACGCGACCACCCTTTGAGTGTGGTTGGGGCCGTAATGGCGGACCAAAGGAAACGGTCCTCCATTAGCGGCGTGGAGATGATAAGTGTCGACGAGGAGGAGGAGGCGGCGATGCAGCGCGCTCGCGACCGCGTCGCCGCCATTAATAGAGTTTGTGATCGTTATGGTGAACGCGTGCGTGCCTTGCCACTTGCATCCGCGAAGGCCAGGCGCCTGCGGAGGCATGTGCGAGGCATGCCAATATATCGTGTGGTGATGGAGTTGTGCCGAAGTAAGCTCTGCTTTCAGGGCGACCACAATGAGTTGCGGGAGCGCTTATGGCGTTTCCTGCTCATGGTTGCCCGGCCTCTGCTGGACGTTCCCTGGGTCGAAGGATACGACGACAGCTATGACGCCGAACCATTGGATCCTCCTTTGGTTTGTTACGATTTGTGGTTGCCGTCGATTTCTCCCCAGAAGCGAGGAACGGATCGTGAAAACAGCCCCGCGAAGGATGACGGCGCGGCAGCTATCACGACCAGCACGACCGGAGAGGATAGTGAGAGTTCTTCGGGAGTTCGTGTTCGAGAGATTGGAGTTGATCCTAAGGATCATCCCCCGACTGTTTTTAAACAAGGGGTAGATGTCCCGGGAACCTCCAAGCCGGAGTCGACTGAGGTAGACGGGCTGACCCTCCGAATGCAGGAGCAGGTACGGCAGATCGTATCATCTGTGATGACAGAAATTTTTGCATCACAGGGTGATATTATTCCGCAGACGCTGAGGGGAGCCACTACGCAAGTTGCTCCTTCTATGGCGTTAGCGGGTGGGCCAGCTAACCAAGGCGAGAGCCCGAGTCTGCCGCCTAATTCAGCGGAGACAGGGAAGCCTCCTGCAGCGGCCTCTACGCCGCATAGAAGGAAGGTTTCCTTGAAGAAAACAAATAAGAAGGTGTTGGTGAGTTCGGATGCGGATGACTCTTCACAGAGCGGATCGTCAGAAGAAGAATCTGTGTTGATGTCGGCGCCGCGTCCGAGCAAGTTAGTGAGTCGTCGTGATAGAGTGGGGGTCGAGGATACTGCTCAGAGGCGACGCAGTCGGCAGGTTTTACCTTCGACGACTGAGTCGGCCGCGGGCGATCTTCAGTTGGCAACAACCATGGCCCGGAAGAGTAGCGATGACAGTTCAAGCATAGAGAGAGACGTGAGTTTTCGCGACATAACCCGCTGCAGACGGGCGTTGCGCGATGCACGTCTTTCTTTCGCGGGTAGAGATACGGAGGATGCGTGGGATTTCCTTGAGGGTCTCGAGTTATTCAAGGAGCAGCTGGGAATTTCAGGTAGATGTTTAATAGGCTCCTTGCAATCGGCTTTCGTGGATGACGCTCGGAAATGGTACCACCGCGTCCAACGTATGTTTGTGGATTGGGAGTCTTTCGTGCAAGCCTTTCAGAACAAGTACTGCACGATAGTTAGCGATTCGACTCTGCTCAGAGATCTCCAGTGTTTGCGCCAGAGAGAAGGAGAGACGATCGCGAGGTTTGTGGATGCGTTCCAGACGAAGGCGAACGCTATGCGTCGCCCGCCGTCGGAACGCCGCCAGAAGAGGATGATCTTTGAGCAGATCTTGCCGACTTACCGGCGGTATATCATGGATAAAGATATGCCGGACGTGCGGTCGCTGGTTCAGTGGGGTAAGCGCTTGGAGGACGTCCAACGGATTGATGATAGGTTTGAGTCTCCGTCACTCGACCCGTCATCGAGTAAGAAAAAGGTGGAGAAAAGAAGTGAAGCTAAAGTTGGGGTACATGCTGCATCTACGGCTCCTAGTCTGCCGCCCGCTGCGTCGAAGAAGAAGAAGAGAAAGAAGAAGAAGAAGAGCACGTCGGCGAGCGGTAGCGGGAGTAGTGATAGCGGTGAGGTAGCTTTGCTAGAAGGCATAGCGAGGCAACAGCACCAGCCGGAGCAGCAGAGTCGCGTTACGGGGCAGATAGCGCCAATGCGCTCGAATCTGCCTCCCCAGGGGGTTGGAATACGGGAGTTTGGAAGCGGACAGCGAAGCGGCCAAGTGCAGCCATCTAAAACATGGCCTGGGCCCTCGCATGTTCAGCTGCATGCCCCGACTCCAATGCCGACACCTGTGGCGAATGCTCCGTTTTATGGACAGTGCTACACGTGTAACGGCATTGGACATAGAGCCTCTATGTGCCCGAAGCGAGTCTGCTATAAATGCAGGCTTCCGGGACACAACGCGAGCGCCTGCCCAACTGCTAGCCCACAGGTAGCGTGTCAAGTTTGCGACTGCCCTGGAGTAGTTTTCCGGACTTGCCCGAACTGTGCGCACGTAAGGGAGAGCCTGGGAAACGCCAAAGCAGGGCAACAGACGCGTCCCCTGGGCCCTGCGGGGAAACGGTAGTGAGCGAGAGGACGAGTGAAAGATTGAGAGTGGTGGAACGTCGAGAGAAGGAAGTTAGGCAGGAAGAGTCGAGTCAGGAGCGTCAAAATCGAGAGACACAGAGTGAGTGTGAGAAAGAGAGAGAGCATCTCGAGAAGACGCTTCGAGTTTCTCAGGAGTTGACGGATGAGCTCCAGAGGCTCTCCACAGCCTGTAAGCTGCTCAATACAATGCCGGACAAGCCTTCGAATCGGGTTCGCGTTGAGGTGCCTAGTCGGACGCCTGCGCAGAGTTTGGAGTTTCCGCCTCTACCAAGCAGCAGAGAGGCTTCGAACAAAGCTGCGGGTGAAGGATCCGCGAGTTCACTGAGGAATTCGCTGTCCCGTCTGGCTACAGGCGTACTCAAGGGTGCTGTGCCGAAACAATCGAATAGTAAGGAGCAGACGGTGGCCGGTGTTATAACCGACAACCGAATGTACCTAACGGTTCGATTGAACGGCAAAGATGTGTGTGCGTTGTTTGATCCAGGTTCCATGATTTCTTTGATCGACCCTGAAGAAGCAAAGGCGTTTAAAGATAAATGGAAACCGGCTCAGCTAGCGGTTCGTAGAGTTACTGGGGGAACTCAGAAAATCCTTGGAGTGCTTGAAGTTCTCCTTGAAGTAGAGAATATCGAGCAGGCAGTTGATCTTAGAATCGTGCCGGATACCGGTCACCCTGTCATTCTCGGGGTAGATTTTGGTCTCAAGTACGGTTTTGAGTTATCGCTGGTAGGATGTTTCTGGAGGATTCCTGGTGGAAGATGGCGTCCTTTCTCAAAAGTTGGTTGAGTTCAGATCCGAGCATTTTCGCAGAGTGCTGTGGCATCGTTGAAATACGAAGTGAGGAGCGAGAACAAGTGAAGGCTTTGATGGAAAAGTTACTTCCAGAACCCGGAGAGCTTCACGGGTTTACGACTCTTATTGAACACCACATCGATGTCCAGGGTGCTGTGCCGGTGAGACACGCGCCTAGGCGTATGTCTCCCAAGGTTCTCGAGTTTGCTCAAGAAGAAGTGAAGAAGATGTTTGAGAAAGGGATTATTGAGCGTAGCGCTAGTGAGTGGTGTAGTGCACCAGTGATTGTCAAGCGAGAAGGGAGCTATAGGTTTTGTATAGATTTTGGAGATGTAAATAAGACGACTAGGCGTGATAACTATCCTTTACCAAATATAGATTCGATTTTGGATAAGTTGCGCGAAGCTAGGTATATTTCTAAAATCGACCTAAAGAAAGCTTACTTCCAGGTGTTCTTGACTGAAGTTAGCCGGCAATTTACAGCTTTTGCTGTGCCTGGCTCCGGTCAATGGCAATTCGTTCGTTTACCCTTCGGATTAAAAAATGCGCCGATGACGTTTTGTAGGTTAATCGGGGCCTTATTCGGACCCGAGGTAGAACCTCACGTTTTCGCGTATTTGGACGATCTGATAGTGGTGACGCAAACGTTCGAAGAGCACCTGAAATGGGTAGAGTTTGTGTTGCGTACGATTGTGGAAGCCGGACTCGAGGTAAATCGTGAGAAGTGTGAATTTTGTTGTTCAAGTGTGCGTTTCCTAGGTTACCGGCTGGATGCTGACGGATTAAGGCCGGACCCGGAAAGGGTTGAGCCGGTCCTGAACTATCCGGCACCCAAGAATGTGAAAGAGTTGCGTACGTTTTTGGGTATGGTGGGCTGGTACGCACGGTTTATTGAGAAAGAGTCCGAGCTTAAAGTGCCTCTCACGAAGTTGTTAAAGAAAGATCAACCGTGGGAGTGGCAGGGAGAACAAGAGGTTGCGTTTAATGCTTTGAAGAACGCGCTTGTAAAGGCCCCTGTGCTTGCTCGTCCGAATTTTTCTAAGTCATTTACGGTCCAAAGCGATGCTAGTGATTACGCTATTGGAGCCGTTTTGACTCAGGAAGATGACGATGGGTTTGAGCATCCGATCGTGTATATCAGCCGTGTCTTAAATCCGGCTGAGAGGAATTATACTACGTCGGAAAAGGAGTGCCTGGCCTTATTATGGGCAATTAAAAAACTGAGGCCATACTTGGAGGCTTATGAATTTATTGCTAAAACAGATCATAGCGCTCTAACTTGGCTTAAAAATCTTAAAGACCCTACAGGGAGGCTAGCGCGTTGGGCCCTCGAGATGCAGCAGTGGGATTTCGAGATTGTGCATACAAAAGGCGCACTCAACAAGGTTCCTGATGCTCTCTCTAGAGGGATCGATAGAGAGATTGCGATTGTGGCGAATTTTGAGACGATCTCGGATCGTTGGTATCATGACAGAATAAACGAGATTCAGCGTTGGCCTCGAAAATTTCCGGGATGGAAAGTGATAGATGGCATGCTTTATCGTTATTCTACTGATGAGATCCTGGATCCGATCTCGTTTGAAGAGGAGGGGTGGAGACTCGTCGTACCAGACGAGTATAGAGTTGGAGTGATCGAGCAGGCACATCGCCACCCGTCGTCGGGTCATCTTGGAATCGAGAAGACTTACGACAGGGTAAGGAGGGAGTATTATTGGCCTGGTTTTTACTACCAAGTGCGTGAATACGTGCAGCAGTGTAGCGAATGCCAGCGCTATAAAGTCTCTCAGGCGGGTCCTAAAGGGCTGATGGGTAAGCGAATCGTGGAGAGGCCATGGGCAGTGGTGGCTGCAGACGTGATGGAGCTGCCTCGTAGTAAGAGCCAATTTAAATACATTCTAGTGTTTCAGGATCTTTTTACGAGGTGGATTGAGTTGAAACCATTGCGTGCGGCTAACGGGAAGGCAGTGGCGAAAGCTTTTGAAGAGTTGGTGTTATTTAGGTGGGAGACTCCCGAGTTCTTATTGACGGACAATGGTACAGAGTTCGTTAATAAGCATCTCCGGGAGATGTTGGAGGATTTTGGTGTGAAGCATGTAACCACGCCTCCCTATCACCCCCAAGCCAATCCGGTTGAGCGTACAAATAGAACGTTAAAAACGATGATTGCCACGTTCGTCGAGGCTGATCATCGACAGTGGGACGAGCACTTGCATGAGTTCCGACATGCAATTAATACGGCCGTGCAAGCTAGCACAAAGGTCTCGCCGGCGTTCTTGAATTACGGGCGCCACCCACAGCCAGTGAAGAGTTTGCGACGTGAAGTTGAGGGAGAGAAGGTAGTTGTTCGTGCGGACCCTGAGCATTGGCTTGACCGTCTGAAACGATTGGACGTTCTTTGGGATCTCGTGAGGAAGCATAACGATGCATCCCAGGAGCGCAACGCCCGCGCGTATAATCGCAATAAAAGAGGCGCGTCGTTTCAGGTGGGCGACCTCGTATGGAGGCGCGAGAGCACGCTTTCGGATGCTGCGAAGGGAGTCTCCGGTAAGCTGGCACCAAAATATTTTGGTCCCTTCGAGATTAAAGAAGTGCTTGGTGATACAGTCTTTCTTCTCGAAGATGCTGGCCGGAAGACCTCTAAGGTGCATATTCAGCACCTAAAGCGATATATACCACCGAGGCGAGCTAACGTGCCGACCGACGAAGTGTCGGAAGTCAGTATCTGTTCTTGTGTCGTGGTAGAGGTTGAGTGTAAGTGTAGTGATTAGCGTGATATTAACTAATTTTTCCATTTTGCAGGTGGCAGAAGGTGGAGGAATGGAGGAAGACATCCCCGTCGAGCCAGCTCCGGGGGTGGAGAACGGTAAGGGCGATGAGGAGTGCCTCGAAAAGCTGTTCCGGCTGGAGCTGCAAGCTCGCCGGGACAGCGTCCCAACAGATGAGGAGGACGCGCTGCTCATCCACGCCTCGGACGAGGATATGGAGGAGCCAGAGGTGACGAGCGGCGGGGCCGCATCAGCATCTGCGGACCCAGGCCTGCAGACGATGGCGCCCGGCAACAGCAACATCACGGCGGTTACGCCGCCCGTGGGTGACGGGCAGGCAGCCGTCGTAGAAGTAGCGGTGGCAGCGGTTGAGCCGGCCAGCCCTGTCGTCGAGCCCATGGAGGTTCCGGCAGGGCGAGAAGAGGCCCCGCGCAACATCTTTCCCGCCGGATACTCCGAGGATTTGCGTCGGGAGGAGGCTATGCGGCAGAGGCTTATGGCGAGGCGCCGTCTCAAGTGGAATCCGCGACGTCAGCTCGAGATGGACGACTACTTCTCGAGCTCGACGCCTGCGAATGAAGATTTTGAGCGCCTCTACAAGGCACTGCCGCAGAAGCCGACTTCAGGCGTACTCCTGCCCCAGGCCACAACAACAGCAGAGGGGCAGATATCGGAGCGTCCCGCGGGAAGAAGAAAGCGGCGGAGGAGGACGAAGAAGGGAGGGCCCGCGTCCGCGTCCGCGGTCGCGAGCGCGAGCGCGAGTCACCTCACGAAAGAGGAGGAGGTAGGCGCGAGGAAGGAAATTGTGGGTGGCGTTGGGGGGTGTAGCGACCTGAAGGGGCCGTTGGTCGAGAGCGCTCCTTATGTGGAGATAGCTCGCCAGCGGTCTCCGACTTCGGGAGGGCAGGCGCGCGGGGGGGAGACGGTAGTGTCCGGCCTCAAGGCCGTGAGTCGCGTGGAGAAGGCAGCCTCGTCCAAGTGCTCCACCGGTCGATCCGCGCAAGCAAGTGATCCCGGTGAGTTGGGCTGGGGCTGCATTTTCCGTGGGAGGATGGACGTGCCCGTTGATCCGGCCGTTGATCCGCCACCACGCTCATGCCACCGTTGCTGGCGGAGGGGGCACCATCGTGTTGATTGTCCCCGGCCCCTGCACTCGATGTTTTGCCACAACTGTGGGCGTTTGGGGGAAACCCTTAATACTTGCCCCCGTTGTGGTGAAACGCATGCAGCGTGGTTGGCGAGTATGGGAGTTCGGCGGATCCGGGAGAGCCACCCCCAAGCGCATCCCCGCGTGGATGCTGGTGTTGCGCCGAGTGTGAGTGCGGACGTGGCGGGGGGATGGGAGGTTTCAGGTGGCGGTAAGGGCGGAAAGCGCCGGCGCCGATCTCCGCGATCGGAGACGGCACTGGCGCCAACGCCGGTAGCCCCGCGCCTGAAGGCCCCGAAGCCCCAGCCACCGCCGCGTACGGACATCACCTCGGTTAAAAAGAGATTGAGTGCGCCGCCTCGGGTGGTTTCGGGAGCTAAGGTAGGAGCCCCCGTAGCATCGCGCACTCTGGCACCCCACGTTCCGGTAGCGAAGGGAGTGCAAAAGCGATTGGAAACACAGGATCGCGAAAGCGTCGACCTGACGCCGTCAGCTTCATACGCGGAGATCCAGACCGCACGGAGCTCCGCGGCTGATCTGACGGTGGTCGGAAAGGGCGCTGAAGCATCCGGTGTTTCCCCGCTGATGCCTCCTACGGAGGCAGCAGGGTCCTTGGAGGCCAGCTCTGTACAGCCCATGGAAGTGTCCGGAGAGGCATTTGACGACTCGGTGGGAAGCGGAGATTCCGTTCCCCGGGGCTTGCCCTTTGGTCAGAACCGATCGCCGTGCCTGCCGGACCAGGGATTGAATTTGTACGGATGGCTCGCGCTTTCCAAGAGGCCAGGCTGTTTCTCGGCGAGCTCCGGAGCGCCGAGCCTGCGGATAGAGGGTGGATGCGAGCGGCATTGGCTCGGGTATTCCCGGAACACCCGGGGCTGCAGTAGAGTTTGTGGAAGAGCGGTAATGTTGAGTTTGTGAAAGTGGCCTCAATAACACCAGAGGCCATCGTCCCTTCTGAATTCGGTTGCTTGCCCGACTTTGCACGCTTAGTTTTTGTGATATTAATAATAAGAATTCGATTAGAGTAATGGTGAAGAAGAGTAGCCAAATAAGCGTGCAAGGTTGGCGGCGACCAACCGGATGAATAAACTTGACATCTGGGAAGATGTGAAGTTTAGGGGGGGGTATTGCGACGAGTATCTCGCCGTGGTCATCGCGGTACTGAGCACGTGCTCGCCGCCTTGACCATGCGTCGAGTGGGGGGCAATGGGCTGCGCGAAATTGGCGCACCGCGGTAATTATCACGCGGGGAAAGCGCGCGGGCCGCGGCGGCTAATAAAGGGGAGAGGGCAAGTAGGCGCGATCGGCCCTTGATCCTTGCTCGATCGCACGATTTAGATTAGTGTGTCTCGGGACACGGTGCCTCCCGAGACTGTTAGCGGCGAAGCGCTACGACGCGAGCATTAGTTTTTTTATTATAGTATTTAGAGATAAGTGAGTGCGAGAGATAGATAGAGAGAGAAGAGACAGAGAGAGAGAGAGTGGAAGCGGTGCACCAAAGTGCACGTACATTCCCTGCCGATCGAGGAAACGACCTGATAACACTTTGATCTCGCCCTTGCGGGTTAGAGATTGGTCAAACAAGGTTCAACAACAGCAAGCGAATTTTGGGGCGCTATGATCTCGCCCTTGCGGGTTGGAGATTGGCGAAACAAAACAAGCTCTTCCCGCCAAGTCGGAGATCGCCGCCGTTAGAGTAATAAATTCTT
>JACCIE010000314.1:0-25693 GCA_018906755.1 Sycophaga agraensis | reverse complement strand
TTTACTATTTTGATAAAATTTAATTTTACAATAAATTTGTCTAAATGTGAATTTTACCGAAGAGAAATAGAATTTCTCGGATATATAATATCTAGTAAGGGAATAATGCCAAATCCAGAAAAAGTGAAATCAATAACGAATTTTGAAAGACCTAGTAATTCAAACACAGTTACAACATTTTAGGGATATGCAATTATTATAGACGATTCTATATAAGGTATAATGAGTTTATTGATCCATTTCGAGAATTACTAAAGAAAGAGGCAAAGTGGGATTGGCATGAGAAGCATACTCGTGCATTTGAAAAATTAAAACAAGGGTTTGTACAAACAGTATGCTTAAGTCATATCGTACCGAACAAAACGTTTAAAGTTCAAACTGATGCGAGCGACTACGGAATAGGGGGAGTTGTATATCAGGTTGATGACGAAGGGAATCATAGAGTAATATCTATAGTTAGTCGATGCTTAACAGAGGCAGAATCTAGATATACAACTACGGAAAAAGAATTACTTGCAATTATTTATACAATCTATAAATTAAATATTATTTGATTGGAGTTAATTTCGAAATAATTACCGATCATAAGGGATTAACATTTTTAAATTCAACAACATATCATAATAGTAGATTAATTAGATGGAGTTTATTATTGCAGCAATTCTCGTTTAACGTCGTCTATTGCAAGGGTAGCGATAACTTGGTCGCAGATTTCTTTAGTAGAAATCCAAATGGAAAGTTTTACGAACAGAGGGACAATGGAATCTGTATATCTACGCTAGATCAATATTGTATACCGGAGGAAAAGAATAAGGAAATTACACCTTTAAGTATTATGATGATTCACAAGGATGACAAATTATTAAAAGATATTATTAAAAATTTAAATGTTAAGCAAAATCAGGAACAGAAGTTAAAAAATATTTTTGAAGAAATTGAATCTAAGCAGAACAAGATAGATAATTATCAAATATATCAAAAAATACTATTTCATAAAAAGAAAAATGAGGAAGTTTGGCGAGTCGTTATTCCACAAAGTATAACAGAACAATTAATTAAAGCTACACATAGTAAGTTAGGCCACCCAGGTGTCTATAAGACAATAGCAAACTTAAAAAGATTTTATTATTGGAAAAATATGAGTAAAAGAGTCAAAAAGATTGTTCTTGCATGTGATTTGTGCCAAAGGGTGAAGTATTTATCGATCGCGATGGAGGGAGAATTTAATTTCGTCGAATCACAAGGACCGACTGATTTGGTGACCTTGGACTATTATGGTCCCCTCCCTCGCGGTCGAGGGGGAGTAGAGTATATATTAGTAGTTTTAGACGCATTTTCAAAATTGGTAAGACTGTATACGATGCAGAAGGCTACAACGTATAGTACTTTAAAAAATCTTTTTGAAAAATATATACCGGAGTGTGGCAAACCAAAGAGAATTCTTAGCGATAACGGATCGCAATTTACCTCATCAAAGTGGCGATCTAAACTTGAAAGCGAAGGGATTAAAGTAGTTTTCAGTTCGGTTAGGCATCCACAGTCGAATCCGACTGAGAGAGTGATGAGAGAAATTGGACGCATGTTTCGGACATTTATTCAAAATAGGCATACGGAATGGGCCAATCACGTTAAACGTATAGAAACTCTTTTAAATATAACGACACATTTTAGCACGGAATGTACTCCGCAAGAATTACACTTCGGCAAGCCCATATCAGACGAAATTGAAAAATTGATTAAATTCCCCGAACGACCACCACTTGATCACAAATTTATGATTACATTTGCAAACAATAATATGCGAAAGCACTTCGAAAATCGGAAAAAGAATCAGAGAGTTTCTAAAATTCAATTAAATATTGGTGATGAAGTACTATTAAGGGTGAAGCACTTATCGAATGCATTAGATAAGGTAACTAAAAAATTCTTTCATTTATATGAAGGCCCTTATGTGATTTCAGATATAGTCGGAAATAATGCCTATGTATTAGTCGATGCTAAAAATCATAGTAAGCCCATAGGAACCTATAACAGAACGAACTTGAGAAAGTATTGTAGTATATAATTATGTGACGAACCATGGTAATTTGTAATGCGATTGGCAATTTGTGTACCGAACACAGTTTAATCCGAGGTTTAAGTGTAACTTCAGCGTAAGAAGCATTTAATTAGGAAAAAAGAAAATCTATATGTAAAATAGGTAGTAACGTAATAACTTAATGATAAAATGTAGAGACGTATAAAGACGTAAGCCGGTATTCGGTTACATAGTACAATTTGACGACCTCCTATGTGAGGATAGTGATGTAGGTATCTCTAAGAGACGTAATTGATATATTCTCTGTATATTGAAATTCATGAAAAGCGAAGGCATTTAGAATGTAAGTGTAGATATTAATAATGTATATGTAGCGTTAAGGTTAGGAAAAAGAATTTGTTTGAAACAATTAAATAGGAAAGGATTTCTAAATATGTTTGGTTTTATGTGCGCATGTACAATTTCTTTTATATAGTGCGAGGCACGTTTCGCGACGATATTGTGTGACGATTAGTTTTATAGAAATAAGATAAATAATTGTATATTGTGTTTGTGACTTAATAATGTAATCTATTACGTTTATGCGAGGGATTGTGATTTCTTTAAGGGGATAATGGAATTAGTAGAGCTGACGTGCGCGAAATGCTTGGTGTGTTCGAGTATGGATGAGTAGCCGAGGACTCTGGATGCAAGAAAGGGTATTTCCGTTGTTCTGATCACAACGGAAAAGGGGGAGTATGTAACGGTACGCTTCTATCACCACGCGTCTCCCTAATCAGGGTGGGGAGATATGCCCACTCTAACACTAATACCGCAATAAATATTGTGAGTAGAGAGCAGGTGCTCGCATGAGCACCGAATTCGCTCTCCTTCTCCCGGGAACCGTCGACGAGGACGCAGCTACGAAAGAAGCATCACGGAGAACAGATCCGTGAACAACAAGGACAAGGCCCGCGTCCAGGAGCTGCATCCACTCCATATCCTGGAGCACCCAACAATATACTCCAAGTATCACCAGTGAATAGACGACGCTTGACTCCTCGGGAGACGGAGCCAACGAGCCCTTCGTCTGAACAGCATCAGCCGCTAAGTATCTTATGATATAAGAATCCAACTCAACATCATAGTGAGCGCGCGAAAGCCAATCCGGGGAAGATAATAATTCTAATCAATAATGTGCGTAGAATCGAACTAAAATAATTGACCGAGTGAACCCTCGCCGAGCGAAATAGAATAGTCATATTAAATAAAACAAGAGCCGTTTCATTATATATATAAGTGTATGTGCATAACCCCTTCTTTCCCTCTTCCCACAATATAAAAACAATACAAGGTACAGCGGATAAATAATGCATCGCAAAAATTGAATACACGTACAAAAGAACATAATCAGTAATTATAAATGTCATACAAAAATACATTCAATAATGCAAATTTATTAAAATAGATAATGATAGTGAGGGGAAATATATGTAGATATATAGTTACATTGACAATTAAACTAAATGAATATAAACACATGCTAATTGTGCATATGTTTCCATAGGTTTAAGTAATGAAGTTTCGCGATAGCTTTATTTCAAATAATAGTAATCGTTCGCACGAAGTCTAGTCAAAAGTTGGGTTTAAAAATTAATTGCAAAATATTTTCTATGCTCTCCTTTCCTCCATCAGGATCCGTCATCTTATACCTGAGATTCTCGTACGAAAGAAATTTTCTATGATTAAAATCTATCAATTTTCGAAACAAATTTACGGTTCTTGCTTTTACGACAAATGTATAATTTTTGGCAGTGCTTTAAACTAATTGAAGAGGACTCTAATTACCACTTTTAAAGTATTATGTATGAATCGAATCTTAACTAGTCGCATGAGGTGCAGCGGATAAATAATGCATCACAAAAATTCAATAATCGTACAAAAGAACATAATCAGTGATTATAAATGTGACACAAAAATACATTCAATAATGCAAATTTATTAAAATAGATAATGATAGAGGGGGAAATATATATAGATATATATTTACATTAATAATTAAACTAATTGAATATAAACACATGTTAATTGTGCATACGTTTCCATGGGTTTAAGTAATGAAGTTTCGCGATAGCTTTATTTCAAATAATAGTAATCATTCGCACGAAGTCTAGTCAAGAGTTGGGTTTAAAAATTAATTGTAAAATATTTTCTATGCTCTCCTTTCCTCCATCAGGATCTATCATCTTATACCTGAGATTCTCGTACGAAAGTAATTTTCTATGATTAAAATCAATCAATTTTCAAAACAAATTTACGGTTCTTGCTTTTACGACAAATGTATAATTTTTGGCAGTGCTTTAAACTAATTGAAGAGGACTCTAATTACCACTTTTAAAGTATTATGTATGAATCGAATCTTAACTAGTCGCATGAGGTGCAGCGGAAAAATAATGCATCGCAAAAATTCAATAATCGTACAAAAGAACATAATCAGTGATTATAAATGTCACACAAAAATACATTCAATCATGCAAATTTATTAAAATCGATAATGATACGGGAAAATATATATATTGACATTAACAATTAAGCTAGATGAATATAAAAACATATTAATTCTGCATACGTTTCCATAGGTTTAAGTAATGAAGTTTCGCGATAGCTTTATTTCAAATAATAGTAATCATTCGCACGAAGTCTAGTCAAGAGTAGGGTTTAAAAATTAATTGCAAAATATTTTCTATGCTCTCCTTTCCTCCTTCAGGATCCGTCATCTTATACCTGAGATTCTCGTACGAAAGAAATTTTCTATGATTAAAATCAATCAATTTTCAAAACAAATTTACGGTTCTTGCTTTTACGACAAATGAATAATTTTTAGCAGTGCTTTAAACTAAGTGAAGAGGACTCTAATTACCACTTTTAAAGTATTATGTATGAATCGAATCTTAACTAGTCGCATGAGGTGCAGCGGATAAAATAATGCATCGCAAAAATTCAATAATCGTACAAAAGAACATAATCAGTGATTATAAATGTGACACAAAAATACATTCAATAATGCAAATTTATTAAAATAGATAATGATAGAGGGGAAATATATATATAGATATATATTTACATTAATAATTAAACTAAATGAATATAAACACATGTTAATTGTGCATACGTTTCCATGGGTTTAAGTAATGAAGTTTCGCGATAGCTTTATTTCAAATAATAGTAATCAGTTCGCACGAAGTCTAGTCAAGAGTTGGGTTTAAAAATTAATTGTAAAATATTTTCTATGCTCTCCTTTCCTCCATCAGGATCTATCATCTTATACCTGAGATTCTCGTACGAAAGTAATTTTCTATGATTAAAATCAATCAATTTTCAAAACAAATTTACGGTTCTTGCTTTTACGACAAATGTATAATTTTTGGCAGTGCTTTAAACTAATTGAAGAGGACTCTAATTACCACTTTTAAAGTATTATGTATGAATCGAATCTTAACTAGTCGCATGAGGTGCAGCGGAAAAATAATGCATCGCAAAAATTCAATAATCGTACAAAAGAACATAATCAGTGATTATAAATGTGACACAAAAATACATTCAATAATGCAAATTTATTAAAATAGATAATGATACGAGGGGAAATATATATATATAGATATATATTTACATTAACAATTAAACTAAATGAATATAAACACATGTTAATTGTGCATACTGTTTCCATAGGGTTTAAGTAATGAAGTTTCGCGATAGCTTTATTTCAAATAATAGTAATCATTCGCACGAAGTCTAGTCAAGAGTTGGGTTTAAAAATTAATTGTAAAATATTTTCTATGCTCTCCTTTCCTCCATCAGGATCTATCATCTTATACCTGAGATTCTCGTACGAAAGTAATATTTCTATGATTAAAATCAATCAATTTTCAAAACAAATTTACGGTTCTTGCTTTTACGACAAATGTATAATTTTTGGCAGTGCTTTAAACTAATTGAAGAGGACTCATATTATCACTTTTAAAGTATTATGTATGAATCAAATCTTAACTAGTCGAATGAGGTGCAGCGGAAAAATAATGCATCGCAAAAATTCAATAATCGTACAAAAGAACATAATCAGTGATTATAAATGTGACACAAAAATACATTCAATAATGCAAATTTATTAAAATCGATAATGATACGGGGGAAATATATATATATAGATATATATTACATTAACAATTAAACTAAATGAATATAAACACATGTTAATTGTGCATACTGTTTCCATAGGTTTAAGTAATGAAGTTTCGCGATAGCTTTATTTCAAATAATAGTAATCATTCGCACGAAGTCTAGTCAAGAGTTGGGTTTAAAAATTAATTGTAAAATATTTTCTATGCTCTCCTTTCCTCCATCAGGATCTATCATCTTATACCTGAGATTCTCGTACGAAAGTAATATTTCTATGATTAAAATCAATCAATTTTCAAAACAAATTTACGGTTCTTGCTTTTACGACAAATGTATAATTTTTGGCAGTGCTTTAAACTAATTGAAGAGGACTCTAATTACCACTTTTAAAGTATTATGTATGAATCGAATCTTAACTAGTCGCATGAGGTACAGCGGAAAAATAATGCATCGCAAAAATTCAATAATCGTACAAAAGAACATAATCAGTGATTATAAATGTGACACAAAAATACATTCAATAATGCAAATTTATTAAAATAGATAATGATAGAGGGGGAAATATATATAGATATATATTTACATTAATAATTAAACTAAATGAATATAGACACATGTTAATTGTGCATACGTTTCCATGGGTTTAAGTAATGAAGTTTCGCGATAGCTTTATTTCAAATAATAGTAATCATTCGCACGAAGTCTAGTCAAGAGTTGGGTTTAAAAATTAATTGTAAAATATTTTCTATGCTCTCCTTTCCTCCATCAGGATCTATCATCTTATACCTGAGATTCTCGTACGAAAGTAATATTCTATGATTAAAATCAATCAATTTTCAAAACAAATTTACGGTTCTTGCTTTTACGACAAATGTATAATTTTTGGCAGTGCTTTAAACTAATTGAAGAGGACTCTAATTACCACTTTTAAAGTATTATGTATGAATCGAATCTTAACTAGTCGCATGAGGTGCAGCGGAAAAATAATGCATCGCAAAAATTCAATAATCGTACAAAAGAACATAATCAGTGATTATAAATGTGACACAAAAATACATTCAATAATGCAAATTTATTAAAATAGATAATGATAGAGGGATATAGATATAGATATATATTTACATTAAGAATTAAACTAAATAAATATAAACACATGTTAATTGTGCATACGTTTCCATAGGGTTTAAGTAATGAAGTTTCGCGATAGCTTTATTTCAAATAATAGTAATCATTCGCACGAAGTCTAGTCAAGAGTTGGGTTTAAAAATTAATTGTAAAATATTTTCTATGCTCTCCTTTCCTCCATCAGGATCTATCATCTTATACCTGAGATTCTCGTACGAAAGTAATATTCTATGATTAAAATCAATCAATTTTCAAAACAAATTTACGTTTCTTGCTTTTACGACAAATGTATAATTTTTGGCAGTGCTTTAAACTAATTGAAGAGGACGCATATTATCACTTTTAAAGTATTATGTATGAATCAAATCTTAACTAGTCGAATGAGGTGCAGCGGAAAAATAATGCATCGCAAAAATTCAATAATCGTACAAAAGAACATAATCAGTGATTATAAATGTGACACAAAAATACATTCAATAATGCAAATTTATTAAAATCGATAATGATACGGGGAAATATATATATATATATAGATATATATTTACATTAACAATTAAACTAAATAAATATAAACACATGTTAATTGTGCATACGTTTCCATGGGTTTAAGTAATGAAGTTTCGCGATAGCTTTATTTCAAATAATAGTAATCATTCGCACGAAGTCTAGTCAACAGTTGGGTTTAAAAATTAATTGTAAAATATTTTCTATGCTCTCCTTTCCTCCATCAGGATCTATCATCTTATACCTGAGATTCTCGTACGAAAGTAATATTTCTATGATTAAAATCAATCAATTTTCAAAACAAATTTACGGTTCTTGCTTTTACGACAAATGTATAATTTTTGGCAGTGCTTTAAACTAATTGAAGAGGACTCTAATTACCACTTTTAAAGTATTATGTATGAATCGAATCTTAACTAGTCGCATGAGGTGCAGCGGAAAAATAATGCATCGCAAAAATTCAATAATCGTACAAAAGAACATAATCAGTGATTATAAATGTCACACAAAAATACATTCAATAATGCAAATTTATTAAAATAGATAATGATAGAGGGGAAATATATATATAGATATATATTTACATTAATAATTAAACTAAATGAATATAGACACATGTTAATTGTGCATACGTTTCCATGGGTTTAAGTAATGAAGTTTCGCGATAGCTTTATTTCAAATAATAGTAATCATTCGCACGAAGTCTAGTCAAGAGTTGGGTTTAAAAATTAATTGTAAAATATTTTCTATGCTCTCCTTTCCTCCATCAGGATCTATCATCTTATACCTGAGATTCTCGTACGAAAGTAATATTCTATGATTAAAATCAATCAATTTTCAAAACAAATTTACGGTTCTTGCTTTTACGACAAATGTATAATTTTTGGCAGTGCTTTAAACTAATTGAAGAGGACGCATATTATCACTTTTAAAGTATTATGTATGAATCAAATCTTAACTAGTCGAATGAGGTGCAGCGGAAAAATAATGCATCGCAAAAATTCAATAATCGTACAAAAGAACATAATCAGTGATTATAAATGTGACACAAAAATACATTCAATAATGCAAATTTATTAAAATCGATAATGATACGGGGAAATATATATATATATATAGATATATATTTACATTAACAATTAAACTAAATGAATATAAACACATGCTAATTGTGCATACTGTTTCCATAGGTTTAAGTAATGAAGTTTCGCGATAGCTTTATTTCAAATAATAGTAATCGTTCGCACGAAGTCTAGTCAACAGTTGGGTTTAAAAATTAATTGCAGAATATTTTCTATGCTCTCCTTTCCTTCATCAGGATCCGTGATTTTATACCTTAGATTCTGTTATAAAAGTAATTGTAGAATATTTTCTATGATTAAAATCAATCAATTTTCAAAACAAATTTACGGTTCTTGCTTTTACGACAAATGTATAATTTTTGGCAGTGCTTTAAACTAATTGAAGAGGACTCATATTATCCACTTTTAAAGTATTATGTATGAATCGAATCTTAACTAGTCGCATGAGGTGCAGCGGAAAAATAATGCATCGCAAAAATTCAATAATCGTACAAAAGAACATAATCAGTGATTATAAATGTGACACAAAAATACATTCAATAATGCAAATTTATTAAAATCGATAATGATAGAGGGGAAATATATATATATATAGATATATATTTACATTAACAATTAAACTAAATGAATATAAACACATGTTAATTGTGCATACGTTTCCATGGGTTTAAGTAATGAAGTTTCGCGATAGCTTTATTTCAAATAATAGTAATCATTCGCACGAAGTCTAGTCAAGAGTTGGGTTTAAAAATTAATTGTAAAATATTTTCTATGCTCTCCTTTCCTCCATCAGGATCTATCATCTTATACCTGAGATTCTCGTACGAAAGTAATATTCTATGATTAAAATCAATCAATTTTCAAAACAAATTTACGGTTCTTGCTTTTACGACAAATGTATAATTTTTGGCAGTGCTTTAAACTAATTGAAGAGGACGCATATTATCACTTTTAAAGTATTATGTATGAATCAAATCTTAACTAGTCGAATGAGGTGCAGCGGAAAAATAATGCATCGCAAAAATTCAATAATCGTACAAAAGAACATAATCAGTGATTATAAATGTGACACAAAAATACATTCAATAATGCAAATTTATTAAAATCGATAATGATACGGGGAAATATATATATATAGATATAGATATATATTTACATTACAATTAAACTAAATGAATATAAACACATGCTAATTGTGCATATGTTTCCATAGGTTTAAGTAATGAAGTTTCGCGATAGCTTTATTTCAAATAATAGTAATCGTTCGCACGAAGTCTAGTCAACAGTTGGGTTTAAAAATTAATTGTAAAATATTTTCTATGCTCTCCTTTCCTCCATCAGGATCTATCATCTTATACCTGAGATTCTCGTACGAAAGTAATATTTCTATGATTAAAATCAATCAATTTTCAAAACAAATTTACGGTTCTTGCTTTTACGACAAATGTATAATTTTTGGCAGTGCTTTAAACTAATTGAAGAGGACGCATATTATCACTTTTAAAGTATTATGTATGAATCAAATCTTAACTAGTCGAATGAGGTGCAGCGGAAAAATAATGCATCGCAAAAATTCAATAATCGTACAAAAGAACATAATCAGTGATTATAAATGTGACACAAAAATACATTCAATAATGCAAATTTATTAAAATCGATAATGATACGGGGAAATATATATATATATAGATATATATTTACATTAACAATTAAACTAAATGAATATAAACACATGTTAATTGTGCATACTGTTTCCATGGGTTTAAGTAATGAAGTTTCGCGATAGCTTTATTTCAAATAATAGTAATCGTTCGCACGAAGTCTAGTCAACAGTTGGGTTTAAAAATTAATTGCAGAATATTTTCTATGCTCTCCTTTCCTTCATCAGGATCCGTGATTTTATACCTTAGATTCTGTTATAAAGTAATTGTAGAATATTTTCTATGATTAAAATCAATCAATTTTCAAAACAAATTTACGGTTCTTGCTTTTACGACAAATGTATAATTTTTGGCAGTGCTTTAAACTAATTGAAGAGGACTCTAATTACCACTTTTAAAGTATTATGTATGAATCGAATCTTAACTAGTCGCATGAGGTGCAGCGGAAAAATAATGCATCGCAAAAATTCAATAATCGTACAAAAGAACATAATCAGTGATTATAAACGTGACACAAAAATACATTCAATAATGCAAATTTATTAAAATAGATAATGATAGAGGGGGAAATATATATAGATATATATTTACATTAATAATTAAACTAAATGAATATAGACACATGTTAATTGTGCATACGTTTCCATGGGTTTAAGTAATGAAGTTTCGCGATAGCTTTATTTCAAATAATAGTAATCATTCGCACGAAGTCTAGTCAAGAGTTGGGTTTAAAAATTAATTGTAAAATATTTTCTATGCTCTCCTTTCCTCCATCAGGATCTATCATCTTATACCTGAGATTCTCGTACGAAAGTAATATTCTATGATTAAAATCAATCAATTTTCAAAACAAATTTACGGTTCTTGCTTTTACGACAAATGTATAATTTTTGGCAGTGCTTTAAACTAATTGAAGAGGACGCATATTATCACTTTTAAAGTATTATGTATGAATCAAATCTTAACTAGTCGAATGAGGTGCAGCGGAAAAATAATGCATCGCAAAAATTCAATAATCGTACAAAAGAACATAATCAGTGATTATAAATGTGGCACAAAAATACATTCAATAATGCAAATTTATTAAAATCGATAATGATACGGGGAAATATATATATATATAGATATATATTTACATTAACAATTAAACTAAATGAATATAAACACATGCTAATTGTGCATATGTTTCCATAGGTTTAAGTAATGAAGTTTCGCGATAGCTTTATTTCAAATAATAGTAATCGTTCGCACGAAGTCTAGTCAACAGTTGGGTTTAAAAATTAATTGCAGAAAATTTTCTATGCTCTCCTTTCCTTCATCAGGATCCGTGATTTTATACCTTAGATTCTGTTATAAAAGTAATTGTAGAATATTTTCTATGATTAAAATCAATCAATTTTCAAAACAAATTTACGGTTCTTGCTTTTACGACAAATGTATAATTTTTGGCAGTGCTTTAAACTAATTGAAGAGGACTCTAATTACCACTTTTAAAGTATTATGTATGAATCGAATCTTAACTAGTCGCATGACGTGCAGCGGAAAAATAATGCATCGCAAAAATTCAATAATCGTACAAAAGAACATAATCAGTGATTATAAACGTGACACAAAAATACATTCAATAATGCAAATTTATTAAAATAGATAATGATAGAGGGGGAAATATATATAGATATATATTTACATTAATAATTAAACTAAATGAATATAGACACATGTTAATTGTGCATACGTTTCCACGGGTTTAAGTAATGAAGTTTCGCGATAGCTTTATTTCAAATAATAGTAATCATTCGCACGAAGTCTAGTCAAGAGTTGGGTTTAAAAATTAATTGTAAAATATTTTCTATGCTCTCCTTTCCTCCATCAGGATCTATCATCTTATACCTGAGATTCTCGTACGAAAGTAATTTTCTATGATTAAAATCAATCAATTTTCAAAACAAATTTACGGTTCTTGCTTTTACGATAAATGTATAATTTTTGGCAGTGCTTTAAACTAATTGAAGAGGACTCTAATTACCACTTTTAAAGTATTATGTATGAATCGAATCTTAACTAGTCGCATGAGGTGCAGCGGATAAATAATGCATCGCAAAAATTCAATAATCGTACAAAAGAACATAATCAGTGATTATAAATGTGACACAAAAATACATTCAATAATGCAAATTTATTAAAATCGATAATGATACGGGGAAATATATATATATATATAGATATATATTTACATTAATAATTAAACTAAATGAATATAAACACATGTTAATTGTGCATACGTTTCCATGGGTTTAAGTAATGAAGTTTCGCGATAGCTTTATTTCAAATAATAGTAATCATTCGCACGAAGTCTAGTCAAGAGTTGGGTTTAAAAATTAATTGTAAAATATTTTTTATGCTCTCCTTTCCTCCATCAGGATCTATCATCTTATACCTGAGATTCTCGTACGAAAGTAATATTCTATGATTAAAATCAATCAATTTTCAAAACAAATTTACGGTTCTTGCTTTTACGACAAATGTATAATTTTTGGCAGTGCTTTAAACTATGTAACGGTACGCTTCTATCACCACGCGTCTCCCTAATCAGGGTGGGGAGATATGCCCACTCTAACACTAATACCGCAATAAATATTGTGAGTAGAGAGCAGGTGCTCGCATGAGCACCGAATTCGCTCTCCTTCTCCCGGGAACCGTCGACGAGGACGCAGCTACGAAAGAATCATCACGGAGAACAGATCCGTGAACAACAAGGACAAGGCCCGCGTCCAGGAGCTGCATCCACTCCATATCCTGGAGCACCCAACAATATACTCCAAGTATCACCAGTGAATAGACGACGCTTGACTCCTCGGGAGACGGAGCCAACGAGCCCTTCGTCTGAACAGCATCAGCCGCTAAGTATCTTATGATATAAGAATCCAACTCAACATCATAGTGAGCGCGCGAAAGCCAATCCGGGGAAGATAAGAATTCTAATCAATAATGTGCGTAGAATCGAACTAAAATAATTGACCGAGTGAACCCTCGCCGAGCGAAATAGAATAGTCATATTCAATAAAACAAGAGCCGTTTCATTATATATATAAGTGTATGTGCATAACCCCTTCTTTCCCTCTTCCCACAATATAAAAATAATACTTTGGCGCCCGACGGGTTTTTTATCAGAGCATAGCTTCGATTACGAACCAAAAATTTAACGTGGTAGAGGTGAGGGAATATGCATGGACACATATAAAGAAAAATATATAACAAGGTCAGGTAGGCAAGCGGTTAGAACACATTATAATTTAAATTCATTTGCGAGGTCAAAATTAGAAAAAACGAAAATGCTTGTACCGAGAGAGGATAATGCGAGCGCAACCAATACAAGCAATGACAATGAGACGACCCGAACAGCTATGGACAGTGAGCGACGCGAGATACAACAGCTGCGCGAAGAGCTGGAAATTCAACGCAAGAAATTAGAAGAAGAAAGAGCAAATATTACTAGAAGGCAGAGCGATGAAGTGAAGAAAATACAAGCCGATCTGCAGAATATACGGTCGGAATTTGACGAAGCGCGACGCACGCAGAGTATACAAGTAAGAAACACCGGTAATATAGACTTATGTAATGTTATGGGAAATATGGGCTTAACAAATTTAGAAATAAAGTTACCGAATTTTACAAACGAGATGGAATATAACCCTATAGAATTTTTAGAAAATTTAGACAAGTTTTTTCGAATAAAAAATATTGAAGGGCATCAAAAGTTAATTGGAGTCGAAATCGCGTTAGAAGGAAAAGCAAAACTATGGTTTAATTTAAACAATTTCTCAACATTCACTGATTTTAAAAGTGCTTTCGAAAACGAATTTTATTCGATCCCTATCCAAGTGAAAGTAAAAAGTGCGTGGTCAAATCGGAGGTATAGAGAACAGGACGGAAACATGCAAACATACTATTATAGACAGTTGAAAGAAGCTGTATATATTTTGCCTAAAATGCTTGAATACGAGAAAAATTATATAATTGTACAGCAGTATCCGTATTGGGTCCAAGAGTCTTTAGCTTCCGTAAACTTTGAAAACACAAATTCAATTGCACAAACATTAGGTCATTTAGATGCGATAAAAACTGAGAAACAAAGTGATCGGGATCGGCGGCAAAATTATCAAAATAAGACACAAAATATTCAGGTGCGACAAATGGATGTACGTGGCGAACACGGAATTGGCCGAAATGTAAATAGTAGATATTATAATCAAAACATGCAAAGTAATTCGGATCAAGTGAGACACCGAGGCTATTTTCAAAATCGAGCTCCGCGTACATTCGAATCTGCTCAATATCTAAACTTGCCAGATATGCGATATCCGCCTCCGAGATCAACGAATAATGTAAATAATAATAGTATGACTTCAAGTGCGCAGCAATTGAATACAGATAATAACAGGGAAGAGACAGGTAATTTAAACTGCGAGCAGGCACGTTGAAACTTGGTCCGTCGGCGTGTCGGCAAAATTTTGATTATATTGATGAATTAGAACGTGGAATTATAAATAATAATGAGGACCTGCAAAAAAGTGAAAAATTAGACAAAATTGCGCCATCTCCTCACTTGTTGATTAATATTAAAGGTTTTAACGTTTGGTCAATTTTAGATACAGGAAGTCAAGTTACGGCAATATCAGAAAGATTTTACGAAAAAATTAGTCGAGAACATAAAGATTTAATTGAACTCCCGGTATCGAACATAATGGTGTCAACAGCAATTGGAAAAAGAAAAACAACCGTAAGGAAACAAGTATTTTTGGAAATTGAATGTGATAACTATAAATCTACGCATCCGTTTTTAATTATCCCGTATTTAACAAATGATATAGTATTGGGCAATGATTGGAATTTTCAAAATGGCACAATAATAAACTATAATAAAACATTAATTCAATTAAAAAATAAAATTATTTCTTCAAAGTGGGTATTGTTTGAATCAGGCTCTGCAGATAAATTATTAGTATCAGAGCAAAATAATGAAACAATGATTTATGTGATTGAAACAAATGAGATTATAAAAGAATATGAGTGTATTGATGAGAGAAAAGTCGAAATGCTAAGTGAAAATAAGAAAAATGAAAAAGAGGATAGTGCAGTAGTACGAGAAATAAATTGTTTAAATGATAGGGACAATGATACAGAATTATCTGAGGTGTTTGATTCAATCGCGTGTAAACTAACAATGCTTAATTTCGAAGAGAAAGAAAATTTTATGAAATTATTAATACGCAATAAACAACTATTTTTAAATAAACCTGGATGTGCAAGGAATTATGAACATAAATTTAAATTAATAAAATCAAACCCAATAATAAAGAGAACATATTCGGTTCCAATTGCAGTGCGCGAAAAAGTACGAAATAAAATAGACGAAATGTTAAAAATGGGAATTATAGAAAAATCAATAAGCCCGCACTGTAATCCGCTCCGAATTGTACACAAAAACAATGGAGATATCCGTGTATGCTTAGATGCTCGCTATTTAAATGCTGTAATTGAGGATGATCGAGAAGCTCCTCCGAAAATCGACGAGATCTTACAAAATTATTGTGATGTAGATTTTTATTCAAAATTAGATTTAACGAATGGATATTGGCAGATTGCGTTGGATAAAGAGTCTAGACCTTTAACAGCATTCCTGTTTGATTCGACATTATATCAATTTTCGCGTGTACCATTCGGAGTTAAAACAGCAGGTAGTGCATTTATGCGAGCATTGAGAAATGCATTAGAAACGGGTTCGAAAAATCTACGTGAAGCTGTACGAAATTATATTGACGACCTGCTTATTGGAAAGAAAACATTTAATGAACATTTGAAAATATTAGAAGAATTGTTTACTATTTTGATAAAATTTAATTTTACAATAAATTTGTCTAAATGTGAATTTTACCGAAGAGAAATAGAATTTCTCGGATATATAATATCTAGTAAGGGAATAATGCCAAATCCAGAAAAAGTGAAATCAATAACGAATTTTGAAAGACCTAGTAATCAAAAACAGTTACAACAATTTTTAGGGATATGCAATTATTATAGACGATTCTATATAAGGTATAATGAGTTTATTGATCCATTTCGAGAATTACTAAAGAAAGAGGCAAAGTGGGATTGGCATGAGAAGCATACTCGTGCATTTGAAAAATTAAAACAAGGGTTTGTACAAACAGTATGCTTAAGTCATATCGTACCGAACAAAACGTTTAAAGTTCAAACTGATGCGAGCGACTACGGAATAGGGGGAGTTGTATATCAGGTTGATGACGAAGGGAATCATAGAGTAATATCTATAGTTAGTCGATGCTTAACAGAGGCAGAATCTAGATATACAACTACGGAAAAAGAATTACTTGCAATTATTTATACAATCTATAAATTAAAATATTATTTGATTGGAGTTAATTTCGAAATAATTACCGATCATAAGGGATTAACATTTTTAAATTCAACAACATATCATAATAGTAGATTAATTAGATGGAGTTTATTATTGCAGCAATTCTCGTTTAACGTCGTCTATTGCAAGGGTAGCGATAACTTGGTCGCAGATTTCTTTAGTAGAAATCCAAATGGAAAGTTTTACGAACAGAGGGACAATGGAATCTGTATATCTACGCTAGATCAATATTGTATACCGGAGGAAAAGAATAAGGAAATTACACCTTTAAGTATTATGATGATTCACAAGGATGACAAATTATTAAAAGATATTATTAAAAATTTAAATGTTAAGCAAAATCAGGAACAGAAGTTAAAAAATATTTTTGAAGAAATTGAATCTAAGCAGAACAAGATAGATAATTATCAAATATATCAAAAAATACTATTTCATAAAAAGAAAAATGAGGAAGTTTGGCGAGTCGTTATTCCACAAAGTATAACAGAACAATTAATTAAAGCTACACATAGTAAGTTAGGCCACCCAGGTGTCTATAAGACAATAGCAAACTTAAAAAGATTTTATTATTGGAAAAATATGAGTAAAAGAGTCAAAAAGATTGTTCTTGCATGTGATTTGTGCCAAAGGGTGAAGTATTTATCGATCGCGATGGAGGGAGAATTTAATTTCGTCGAATCACAAGGACCGACTGATTTGGTGACCTTGGACTATTATGGTCCCCTCCCTCGCGGTCGAGGGGGAGTAGAGTATATATTAGTAGTTTTAGACGCATTTTCAAAATTGGTAAGACTGTATACGATGCAGAAGGCTACAACGTATAGTACTTTAAAAAATCTTTTTGAAAAATATATACCGGAGTGTGGCAAACCAAAGAGAATTCTTAGCGATAACGGATCGCAATTTACCTCATCAAAGTGGCGATCTAAACTTGAAAGCGAAGGGATTAAAGTAGTTTTCAGTTCGGTTAGGCATCCACAGTCGAATCCGACTGAGAGAGTGATGAGAGAAATTGGACGCATGTTTCGGACATTTATTCAAAATAGGCATACGGAATGGGCCAATCACGTTAAACGTATAGAAACTCTTTTAAATATAACGACACATTTTAGCACGGAATGTACTCCGCAAGAATTACACTTCGGCAAGCCCATATCAGACGAAATTGAAAAATTGATTAAATTCCCCGAACGACCACCACTTGATCACAAATTTATGATTACATTTGCAAACAATAATATGCGAAAGCACTTCGAAAATCGGAAAAAGAATCAGAGAGTTTCTAAAATTCAATTAAATATTGGTGATGAAGTACTATTAAGGGTGAAGCACTTATCGAATGCATTAGATAAGGTAACTAAAAAATTCTTTCATTTATATGAAGGCCCTTATGTGATTTCAGATATAGTCGGAAATAATGCCTATGTATTAGTCGATGCTAAAAATCATAGTAAGCCCATAGGAACCTATAACAGAACGAACTTGAGAAAGTATTGTAGTATATAATTATGTGACGAACCATGGTAATTTGTAATGCGATTGGCAATTTGTGTACCGAACACAGTTTAATCCGAGGTTTAAGTGTAACTTCAGCGTAAGAAGCATTTAATTAGGAAAAAAGAAAATCTATATGTAAAATAGGTAGTAACGTAATAACTTAATGATAAAATGTAGAGACGTATAAAGACGTAAGCCGGTATTCGGTTACATAGTACAATTTGACGACCTCCTATGTGAGGATAGTGATGTAGGTATCTCTAAGAGACGTAATTGATATATTCTCTGTATATTGAAATTCATGAAAAGCGAAGGCATTTAGAATGTAAGTGTAGATATTAATAATGTATATGTAGCGTTAAGGTTAGGAAAAAGAATTTGTTTGAAACAATTAAATAGGAAAGGATTTCTAAATATGTTTGGTTTTATGTGCGCATGTACAATTTCTTTTATATAGTGCGAGGCACGTTTCGCGACGATATTGTGTGACGATTAGTTTTATAGAAATAAGATAAATAATTGTATATTGTGTTTGTGACTTAATAATGTAATCTATTACGTTTATGCGAGGGATTGTGATTTCTTTAAGGGGATAATGGAATTAGTAGAGCTGACGTGCGCGAAATGCTTGGTGTGTTCGAGTATGGATGAGTAGCCGAGGACTCTGGATGCAAGAAAGGGTATTTCCGTTGTTCTGATCACAACGGAAAAGGGGGAGTATGTAACGGTACGCTTCTATCACCACGCGTCTCCCTAATCAGGGTGGGGAGATATGCCCACTCTAACACTAATACCGCAATAAATATTGTGAGTAGAGAGCAGGTGCTCGCATGAGCACCGAATTCGCTCTCCTTCTCCCGGGAACCGTCGACGAGGACGCAGCTACGAAAGAAGCATCACGGAGAACAGATCCGTGAACAACAAGGACAAGGCCCGCGTCCAGGAGCTGCATCCACTCCATATCCTGGAGCACCCAACAATATACTCCAAGTATCACCAGTGAATAGACGACGCTTGACTCCTCGGGAGACGGAGCCAACGAGCCCTTCGTCTGAACAGCATCAGCCGCTAAGTATCTTATGATATAAGAATCCAACTCAACATCATAGTGAGCGCGCGAAAGCCAATCCGGGGAAGATAATAATTCTAATCAATAATGTGCGTAGAATCGAACTAAAATAATTGACCGAGTGAACCCTCGCCGAGCGAAATAGAATAGTCATATTAAATAAAACAAGAGCCGTTTCATTATATATATAAGTGTATGTGCATAACCCCTTCTTTCCCTCTTCCCACAATATAAAAACAATACAAGGTACAGCGGATAAATAATGCATCGCAAAAATTGAATACACGTACAAAAGAACATAATCAGTAATTATAAATGTCATACAAATATACATTCAATAATGCAAATTTATTAAAATAGATAATGATACTGAGGGATATAGATATAGATATATATTTACATTAACAATTAAACTAAATGAATATAAACACATGCTAATTGTGCATATGTTACCATAGCTTTAAGTAATGAAGTTTCGCGATAGCTTTATTTCAAATAATAGTAATCGTTCGCACGAAGTCTAGTCAACAGTTGGGTTTAAAAATTAATTGTAGAATATTTTCTATGCTCTCCTTTCCTCCATCAGGATCCGTGATCTTATACCTTAGATTCTCAAAGGAAAGTAATTTTCTATGATTAAAATCAATCAATTTTCAAAACAAATTTACGGTTCTTGCTTTTACGACAAATGTATAATTTTTGGCAGTGCTTTAAACTAATTGAAGAGGACTCTAATTACCACTTTTAAAGTATTATGTATGAATCGAATCTTAACTAGTCGCATGAGGTGCAGCGGAAAAATAATGCATCGCAAAAATTCAATAATCGTACAAAAGAACATAATCAGTGATTATAAACGTGACACAAAAATACATTCAATAATGCAAATTTATTAAAATAGATAATGATAGAGGGGGAAATATATATAGATATATATTTACATTAATAATTAAACTAAATGAATATAGACACATGTTAATTGTGCATACGTTTCCATGGGTTTAAGTAATGAAGTTTCGCGATAGCTTTATTTCAAATAATAGTAATCATTCGCACGAAGTCTAGTCAAGAGTTGGGTTTAAAAATTAATTGTAAAATATTTTCTATGCTCTCCTTTCCTCCATCAGGATCTATCATCTTATACCTGAGATTCTCGTACGAAAGTAATTTTCTATGATTAAAATCAATCAATTTTCAAAACAAATTTACGGTTCTTGCTTTTACGACAAATGTATAATTTTTGGCAGTGCTTTAAACTAATTGAAGAGGACTCTAATTACCACTTTTAAAGTATTATGTATGAATCGAATCTTAACTAGTCGCATGAGGTGCAGCGGAAAAATAATGCATCGCAAAAATTCAATAATCGTACAAAAGAACATAATCAGTGATTATAAACGTGACACAAAAATACATTCAATAATGCAAATTTATTAAAATCGATAATGATACGGGGAAATATATATATATATACATATATATTTACATTAACAATTAAATTAAATGAATATAAACACATGTTAATTGTGCATACGTTTCCATATGTTTAAGTAATGAAGTTTCGCGATAGCTTTATTTCAAAAATATAAATCGTTCGCACGAAGTCTAGTCAAGAGTTGGGTTGAAAAATTAATTGTAGAATATTTTCTATGCTCTCCTTTCCTCCATCAGGATCCGTGATTTTATACCTTAGATTCTCAAAAGAAAGTAATTTTCCATGATTAAAATCAATCAATTTTCAAAACAAATTTACGGTTCTTGCTTTTACGACAAATGTATAATTTTTGGCAGTGCTTTAAACTAATTGAAGAGGACTCTAATTACCACTTTTAAAGTATTATGTATGAATCGAATCTTAACTAGTCGCATGAGGTACAGCGGATAAATAATGCATCGCAAAAATTGAATACACGTACAAAAGAACATAATCAGTAATTATAAATGTCATACAAATATACATTCAATAATGCAAATTTATTAAAATAGATAATGATACTGAGGGATATAGATATAGATATATATTTACATTAACAATTAAACTAAATGAATATAAACACATGCTAATTGTGCATATGTTTCCATAGCTTTAAGTAATGAAGTTTCGCGATAGCTTTATTTCAAATAATAGTAATCGTTCGCACGAAGTCTAGTCAACAGTTGGGTTTAAAAATTAATTGTAGAATATTTTCTATGCTCTCCTTTCCTCCATCAGGATCCGTGATCTTATACCTGAGATTCTCGTACGAAAGTAATTTTCTATGATTAAAATCAATCAATTTTCAAAACAAATTTACGGTTCTTGCTTTTACGACAAATGTATAATTTTTGGCAGTGCTTTAAACTAATTGAAGAGGACTCTAATTACCACTTTTAAAGTATTATGTATGAATCGAATCTTAACTAGTCGCATGAGGTGCAGCGGAAAAATAATGCATCGCAAAAATTCAATAATCGTACAAAAGAACATAATCAGTGATTATAAACGTGACACAAAAATACATTCAATAATGCAAATTTATTAAAATAGATAATGATAGAGGGGGAAATATATATAGATATATATTTACATTAATAATTAAACTAAATGAATATAGACACATGTTAATTGTGCATACGTTTCCATGGGTTTAAGTAATGAAGTTTCGCGATAGCTTTATTTCAAATAATAGTAATCATTCGCACGAAGTCTAGTCAAGAGTTGGGTTTAAAAATTAATTTTAAAATATTTTCTATGCTCTCCTTTCCTCCATCAGGATCTATCATCTTATACCTGAGATTCTCGTACGAAAGTAATATTCTATGATTAAAATCAATCAATTTTCAAAACAAATTTACGGTTCTTGCTTTTACGACAAATGTATAATTTTTGGCAGTGCTTTAAACTAATTGAAGAGGACGCATATTATCACTTTTAAAGTATTATGTATGAATCAAATCTTAACTAGTCGAATGAGGTGCAGCGGAAAAATAATGCATCGCAAAAATTCAATAATCGTACTAAAGAACATAATCAGTGATTATAAATGTGACACAAAAATACATTCAATAATGCAAAGTTATTAAAATCGATAATGATACCGGGAAATATATATATATAGATATAGATATATAGTTACATTGACAATTAAACTAAATGAATATAAACACATGCTAATTGCGCATATGTTTCCATAGGTTTAAGTAATGAAGTTTCGCGATAGCTTTATTTCAAATAATAGTAATCATTCGCACGAAGTCTAGTCAAGAGTTGGGTTTAAAAATTAATTTTAAAATATTTTCTATGCTCTCCTTTCCTCCATCAGGATCTATCATCTTATACCTGAGATTCTCGTACGAAAGTAATTTTCTATGATTAAAATCAATCAATTTTCAAAACAAATTTACGGTTCTTGCTTTTACGATAAATGTATAATTATTGGCAGTGCTTTAAACTAATTGAAGAGGACTCTAATTACCACTTTTAAAGTATTATGTATGAATCGAATCTTAACTAGTCGCATGAGGTGCAGCGGATAAATAATGCATCGCAAAAATTCAATAATCGTACAAAAGAACATAATCAGTGATTATAAATGTGACACAAAAATACATTCAATAATGCAAATTTATTAAAATCGATAATGATACGGGGAATATATATATAGATATATATTTACATTAATAATTAAACTAAATGAATATAAACACATGTTAATTGTGCATACGTTTCCATGGGTTTAAGTAATGAAGTTTCGCGATAGCTTTATTTCAAATAATAGTAATCATTCGCACGAAGTCTAGTCAAGAGTTGGGTTTAAAAATTAATTGTAAAATATTTTCTATGCTCTCCTTTCCTCCATCAGGATCTATCATCTTATACCTGAGATTCTCGTACGAAAGTAATATTCTATGATTAAAATCAATCAATTTTCAAAACAAATTTACGGTTCTTGCTTTTACGACAAATGTATAATTTTTGGCAGTGCTTTAAACTAATTGAAGAGGACGCATATTATCACTTTTAAAGTATTATGTATGGTTCGAATCTTAACTAGTCGAATGAGGTGCAGCGGAAAAATAATGCATCGCAAAAATTCAATAATCGTACAAAAGAACATAATCAGTGATTATAAATGTGGCACAAAAATACATTCAATAATGCAAATTTATTAAAATCGATAATGATACGGGGAAATATATATATATAGATAGATATAGTTACATTGACAATTAAACTAAATGAATATAAACACATGCTAATTGTGCATATGTTTCCATAGGTTTAAGTAATGAAGTTTCGCGATAGCTTTATTTCAAATAATAGTAATCGTTCGCACGAAGTCTAGTCAACAGTTGGGTTTAAAAATTAATTGTAAAATATTTTCTATGCTCTCCTTTCCTCCATCAGGATCTATCATCTTATACCTGAGATTCTCGTACGAAAGTAATATTCTATGATTAAAATCTATCAATTTTCAAAACAAATTTACGGTTCTTGCTTTTACGACAAATGTATAATTTTTGGCAGTGCTTTAAACTAATTGAAGAGGACGCATATTATCACTTTTAAAGTATTATGTATGAATCAAATCTTAACTAGTCGAATGAGGTGCAGCGGAAAAATAATGCATCGCAAAAATTCAATAATCGTACAAAAGAACATAATCAGTGATTATAAATGTGACACAAAAATACATTCAATAATGCAAATTTATTAAAATCGATAATGATACGGGGAAATATATATATATATATAGATATATATTTACATTAACAATTAAACTAAATGAATATAAACACATGCTAATTGTGCATATGTTTCCATAGGTTTAAGTAATGAAGTTTCGCGATAGCTTTATTTCAAATAATAGTAATCGTTCGCACGAAGTCTAGTCAACAGTTGGGTTTAAAAATTAATTGCAGAATATTTTCTATGCTCTCCTTTCCTTCATCAGGATCCGTGATTTTATACCTTAGATTCTGTTATAAAGTAATTGTAGAATATTTTCTATGATTAAAATCAATCAATTTTCAAAACAAATTTACGGTTCTTGCTTTTACGACAAATGTATAATTTTTGGCAGTGCTTTAAACTAATTGAAGAGGACTCTAATTACCACTTTTAAAGTATTATGTATGAATCGAATCTTAACTAGTCGCATGAGGTGCAGCGGATAAATAATGCATCGCAAAAATTCAATAATCGTACAAAAGAACATAATCAGTGATTATAAACGTGACACAAAAATACATTCAATAATGCAAATTTATTAAAATAGATAATGATAGAGGGGGAAATATATATATAGATATATATTTACATTAATAATTAAACTAAATGAATATAACACATGTTAATTGTGCATACGTTTCCATGGGTTTAAGTAATGAAGTTTCGCGATAGCTTTATTTCAAATAATAGTAATCATTCGCACGAAGTCTAGTCAAGAGTTGGGTTTAAAATTAATTGTAAAATATTTTCTATGCTCTCCTTTCCTCCATCAGGATCTATCATCTTATACCTGAGATTCTCGTACGAAAGTAATATTCTATGATTAAAATCAATCAATTTTCAAAACAAATTTACGGTTCTTGCTTTTACGACAAATGTATAATTTTTGGCAGTGCTTTAAACTAATTGAAGAGGACTCTAATTATCACTTTTAAAGTATTATGTATGAATCAAATCTTAACTAGTCGAATGAGGTGCAGCGGAAAAATAATGCATCGCAAAATTCAATAATCGTACAAAAGAACATAATCAGTGATTATAAATGTGCACAAAAATACATTCAATAATGCAAATTTATTAAAATCGATAATGATACGGGGAAATATATATATATATATATATATAGATATATAGTTACATTGAACAATTAAACTAAATGAATATAAACACATGCTAATTGTGCATATGTTTCCATAGTTTAAGTAATGAAGTTTCGCGATAGCTTTATTTCAAATAATAGTAATCGTTCGCACGAAGTCTAGTCAACAGTTGGGTTTAAAAATTAATTGTAAAATATTTTCTATGCTCTCCTTTCCTCCATCAGGAATCTATCATCTTATACCTGAGATTCTCGTACGAAAAGTAATATTCTATGATTAAAATCTATCAATTTCAAAACAAATTTACGGTTC
>JACCIE010000313.1:0-25985 GCA_018906755.1 Sycophaga agraensis | reverse complement strand
TTTGCACTCGATATTGCGACACGTTTAGTAGACGATTCAACAAATTTTGATGAAATTTTTACAAGATTCCTAGCACATTATACACTTTAGGGACAATTCCTGGATGATTTCTTATCAGTTTTTATTGGCTTTCTTTGAAATGGCGACATTTCGCAAGAAAACCTTCTAAACATCTTTGTAATGTGAGGCATACCATAACGATGTTTAAAGGTATATTGCAAACGTGTCCGTAAATTTGGATATTTTACCGCGGACTCTTAGTCGACATCGAGTATCTAATGAATCAAGGACGGTATATTTGCACTCGATATTGCGACACGTTTAGTAGACGATTCAACAAATTTTGATGAAATTTTTACAAAAATTCCTAGCACATTATACACTTTAGGGACAATTCCTGGATGTTTTCTTATCAGTTTTTATTGACTTTCTTTGAAATGGCGACATTTCGCAAGAAAATCTACTAAACATCTTTGTAATGTGAGGCATACCATAACGATGTTTAAAGGTATATTGTAAACGTGTCCGTAAATTTGGGTATTTTACCACGAACTCTTAGTCGACTTCGGGTATCTAATGAATCAAGGACGGTATATTTGCACTCGATATTGCGACACGTTTAGTAGACGATTCAACAAATTTTGATGAAATTTTTACAAAAATTCCTAGCACATTATACACTGTAGGGACAATTCCTGGATGTTTTCTTATCAGTTTTTATTGACTTTCTTTGAAATGGCGACATTTCGCAAGAAAACCTTCTAAACATCTTTATGATGTGAAATATACCATAACGATGTTTAAAGGTATATTGTAAACGTGTCCGTAAATTTGGGTATTTTATCACGAATACTTAGTCGACTTCGGGTATCTAATGAATCAAGGACGGTATATTTGCACTCGATATTGCGACACGTTTAGTAGACGATTCAACAAATTTTGATGAAATTTTTACAAAATTCCTAGCACATTATACACTGTAGGGACAATTCCTGGATGTTTTCTTATCAGTTTTTATTGACTTTCTTTGAAATGGCGACATTTCGCAAGAAAATCTACTAAACATCTTTGTAATGTGAGGCATACCATAACGATGTTTAAAGGTATATTGTAAATCGTGTCCGTAAATTTGGGTATTTTATCACGAACTACTTAGTCGACTTCGGGTATCTAATGAATCAAGGACGGTATATTTGCACTCGATATTGCGACACGTTTAGTAGACGATTCAACAAATTTTGATGAAATTTTTACAAAAATTCCTAGCACATTATACACTTGTAGGGACAATTCCTGGATGTTTTCTTATCAGTTTTTATTGACTTTCTTTGAAATGGCGACATTTCGCAAGAAAATCTACTAAACATCTTTGTAATGTGAGGCATACCATAACGATGTTTAAAGGTATATTGTAATCGTGTCCGTAAATTTGGGTATTATTCACGAATACTTAGTCGACTTCGGGTATCTAATGAATCAAGGACGGTATATTTGCACTCGATATTGCGACACGTTTAGTAGACGATTCAACAAATTTTGATGAAATTTTTACAAGATTCCTAGCACATTATACACTGTAGGGACAATTCCTGGATGTTTTCTTATCAGTTTTTATTGACTTTCTTTGAAATGGCGACATTTCGCAAGAAAATCTACTAAACATCTTTGTAATGTGAGGCATACCATAACGATGTTTAAAGGTATATTGTAAACGTGTCCGTAAATTTGGGTATTTTATCACGAACTACTTAGTCGACTTCGGGTATCTAATGAATCAAGGACGGTATATTTGCACTCGATATTGCGACACGTTTAGTAGACGATTCAACAAATTTTGATGAAATTTTTACAAAATTCCTAGCACATTATACACTGTAGGGACAATTCCTGGATGTTTTCTTATCAGTTTTTATTGACTTTCTTTGAAATGGCGACATTTCGCAAGAAAACCTTCTAAACATCTTTATGATGTGAAATATACCATAACGATGTTTAAAGGTATATTGCAAACGTGTCCGTAAATTTGGGTATTTTACCACGAACTCTTAGTCGACTTCGGGTATCTAATGAATCAAGGACGGTATATTTGCACTCGATATTGCGACACGTTTAGTAGACGATTCAACAAATTTTGATGAAATTTTTACAAAAATTCCTAGCACATTATACACTGTAGGGACAATTCCTGGATGTTTTCTTATCAGTTTTTATTGACTTTCTTTGAAATGGCGACATTTCGCAAGAAAATCTACTAAACATCTTTGTAATGTGAGGCATACCATAACGATGTTTAAAGGTATATTGCTAAACGTGTCCGTAAATTTGGGTATTTTATCACGAACTACTTAGTCGACTTCGGGTATCTAATGAATCAAGGACGGTATATTTGCACTCGATATTGCGACACGTTTAGTAGACGATTCAACAAATTTGATGAAATTTTTAAAAAATTCCTAGCACATTATACACTGTAGGGACAATTCCTGGATGTTTTCTTATCAGTTTTTATTGACTTTCTTTGAAATGGCGACATTTCGCAAGAAAATCTACTAAACATCTTTGTAATGTGAGGCATACCATAACGATGTTTAAAGGTATTTTGTATTCGTGTCCGTAAATTTGGGTATTATTTCACGAATACTTAGTCGACTTCGGGTATCTAATGAATCAAGGACGGTATATTTGCACTCGATATTGCGACACGTTTAGTAGACGATTCAACAAATTTTGATGAAATTTTTACAAAATTCCTAGCACATTATACACTTTAGGGACAATTCCTGGATGTTTTCTTATCAGTTTTTATTGACTTTCTTTGAAATGGCGACATTTCGCAAGAAAACCTTCTAAACATCTTTGTAATGTGAGGCATACCATAACGATGTTTAAAGGTATATTGTATTCGTGTCCGTAAATTTGGGTATTATTCACGAATACTTAGTCGACTTCGGGTATCTAATGAATCAAGGACGGTATATTTGCACTCGATATTGCGACACGTTTAGTAGACGATTCAACAAATTTTGATGAAATTTTTACAAAATTCCTAGCACATTATACACTTTAGGGACAATTCCTGGATGTTTTCTTATCAGTTTTTATTGACTTTCTTTGAAATGGCGACATTTCGCAAGAAAATCTACTAAACATCTTTGTAATGTGAGGCATACCATAACGATGTTTAAGGTATATTGCAAACGTGTCCGTAAATTTGGGTATTTTACCACGAACTCTTAGTCGACTTCGGGTATCTAATGAATCAAGGACGGTATATTTGCACTCGATATTGCGACACGTTTAGTAGACGATTCAACAAATTTTGATGAAATTTTTACAAAATTCCTAGCACATTATACACTGTAGGGACAATTCCTGGATGTTTCTTATCAGTTTTTATTGACTTTCTTTGAAATGGCGACATTTCGCAAGAAAACCTTCTAAACATCTTTGTAATGTGAGGCATACCATAACGATGTTTAAAGGTATATTGTAAACGTGTCCGTAAATTTGGGTATTTTATCACGAATACTTAGTCGACTTCGGGTATCTAATGAATCAAGGACGGTATATTTGCACTCGATATTGCGACACGTTTAGTAGACGATTCAACAAATTTTGATGAAATTTTTACAAAATTCCTAGCACATTATACACTGTAGGGACAATTCCTGGATGTTTTCTTATCAGTTTTTATTGACTTTCTTTGAAATGGCGACATTTCGCAAGAAAATCCTTCTAAACATCTTTATGATGTGAAATATACCATAACGATGTTTAATGGTATATTGTAAACGTGTCCGTAAATTTGGGTATTTTATCACGAATACTTAGTCGACTTCGGGTATCTAATGAATCAAGGACGGTATATTTGCACTCGATATTGCGACACGTTTAGTAGACGATTCAACAAATTTTGATGAAATTTTTAAAAAATTCCTAGCACATTATACACTGTAGGGACAATTCCTGGATGTTTTCTTATCAGTTTTTATTGACTTTCTTTGAAATGGCGACATTTCGCAAGAAAATCCTTACTAAACATCTTTGTAATGTGAGGCATACCATAACGATGTTTAAGGTATATTGTAATCGTGTCCGTAAATTTGGGTATTATTCACGAATACTTAGTCGACTTCGGGTATCTAATGAATCAAGGACGGTATATTTGCACTCGATATTGCGACACGTTTAGTAGACGATTCAACAAATTTTGATGAAATTTTTACAAAATTCCTAGCACATTATACACTGTAGGGACAATTCCTGGATGTTTTCTTATCAGTTTTTATTGACTTTCTTTGAAATGGCGACATTTCGCAAGAAAATCTACTAAACATCTTTGTAATGTGAGGCATACCATAACGATGTTTAAAGGTATATTGTAAACGTGTCCGTAAATTTGGGTATTTTATCACGAACTACTTAGTCGACTTCGGGTATCTAATGAATCAAGGACGGTATATTTGCACTCGATATTGCGACACGTTTAGTAGACGATTCAACAAATTTTGATGAAATTTTTACAAAATTCCTAGCACATTATACACTTTAGGGACAATTCCTGGATGTTTTCTTATCAGTTTTTATTGACTTTCTTTGAAATGGCGACATTTCGCAAGAAAATCCTTCTAAACATCTTTATGATGTGAAATATACCATAACGATGTTTAATGGTATATTGTAAACGTGTCCGTAAATGTGGGTATTTTATCACGAATACTTAGTCGACTTCGGGTATCTAATGAATCAAGGACGGTATATTTGCACTCGATATTGCGACACGTTTAGTAGACGATTCAACAAATTTTGATGAAATTTTTAAAAATTCCTAGCACATTATACACTGTAGGGACAATTCCTGGATGTTTTCTTATCAGTTTTTATTGACTTTCTTTGAAATGGCGACATTTCGCAAGAAAATCTACTAAACATCTTTGTAATGTGAGGCATACCATAACGATGTTTAAAGGTATATTGTAAACGTGTCCGTAAATTTGGGTATTTTACCACGAACTCTTAGTCGACTTCGGGTATCTAATGAATCAAGGACGGTATATTTGCACTCGATATTGCGACACGTTTAGTAGACGATTCAACAAATTTTGATGAAATTTTTACAAAATTCCTAGCACATTATACACTGTAGGGACAATTCCTGGATGTTTTCTTATCAGTTTTTATTGACTTTCTTTGAAATGGCGACATTTCGCAAGAAAATCTACTAAACATCTTTGTAATGTGAGGCATACCATAACGATGTTTAAAGGTATATTGTAATCGTGTCCGTAAATTTGGGTATTTATTCACGAATACTTAGTCGACTTCGGGTATCTAATGAATCAAGGACGGTATATTTGCACTCGATATTGCGACACGTTTAGTAGACGATTCAACAAATTTTGATGAAATTTTTACAAAATTCCTAGCACATTATACACTTTAGGGACAATTCCTGGATGTTTTCTTATCAGTTTTTATTGACTTTCTTTGAAATGGCGACATTTCGCAAGAAAACCTTCTAAACATCTTTATGATGTGAAATATACCATAACGATGTTTAATGGTATATTGCAAACGTGTCTGTAAATTTGGGTATTTTACCACGAACTCTTAGTCGACTTCGGGTATCTAATGAATCAAGGACGGTATATTTGCACTCGATATTGCGACACGTTTAGTAGACGATTCAACAAATTTTGATGAAATTTTTACAAAATTCCTAGCACATTATACACTGTAGGGACAATTCCTGGATGTTTTCTTATCAGTTTTTATTGACTTTCTTTGAAATGGCGACATTTCGCAAGAAAACCTTCTAAACATCTTTATGATGTGAAATATACCATAACGATGTTTAAAGGTATATTGTAAACGTGTCCGTAAATTTGGGTATTTTATCACGAACTCTTAGTCGACTTCGGGTATCTAATGAATCAAGGACGGTATATTTGCACTCGATATTGCGACACGTTTAGTAGACGATTCAACAAATTTTGATGAAATTTTTACAAAAATTCCTAGCACATTATACACTGTAGGGACAATTCCTGGATGTTTTCTTATCAGTTTTTATTGACTTTCTTTGAAATGGCGACATTTCGCAAGAAAACTCTACTAAACATCTTTGTAATGTGAGGCATACCATAACGATGTTTAAAGGTATATTGTAAACGTGTCCGTAAATTTGGGTATTTTACCACGAACTCTTAGTCGACTTCGGGTATCTAATGAATCAAGGACGGTATATTTGCACTCGATATTGCGACACGTTTAGTAGACGATTCAACAAATTTTGATGAAATTTTTACAAGATTCCTAGCACATTATACACTGTAGGGACAATTCCTGGATGTTTTCTTATCAGTTTTTATTGACTTTCTTTGAAATGGCGACATTTCGCAAGAAAATCTACTAAACATCTTTGTAATGTGAGGCATACCATAACGATGTTTAAGGTATATTGTAAACGTGTCCGTAAATTTGGGTATTTTACCACGAACTCTTAGTCGACTTCGGGTATCTAATGAATCAAGGACGGTATATTTGCACTCGATATTGCGACACGTTTAGTAGACGATTCAACAAATTTTGATGAAATTTTTACAAGATTCCTAGCACATTATACACTTTAGGGACAATTCCTGGATGTTTTCTTATCAGTTTTTATTGACTTTCTTTGAAATGGCGACATTTCGCAAGAAAATCCTTCTAAACATCTTTATGATGTGAAATATACCATAACGATGTTTAATGGTATATTGTAAACGTGTCCGTAAATGTGGGTATTTTATCACGAATACTTAGTCGACTTCGGGTATCTAATGAATCAAGGACGGTATATTTACACTCGATATTGCGACACGTTTAGTAGACGATTCAACAAATTTTGATGAAATTTTTTTAAAAATTCCTAGCACATTATACACTGTAGGGACAATTCCTGGATGTTTTCTTATCAGTTTTTATTGACTTTCTTTGAAATGGCGATATTTCGCAAGAAAATCTAGTAAACATCTTTATGATGTGAAATATACCATAACGGTGTTTAATGGTATATTGTAAACGTGTCCGTAAATTTGGGTATTTTACCACGAACTCTTAGTCGACTTCGGGTATCTAATGAAACAAGGACGGTCAATTTGCACTCGATATTGCGACACGCTTAGTAGGCGATTCGACAAATTTTGATGAAATTTTTAAAAAAATTCCTAGCACATTATACATTGTAGGGACAATTCCTGGATGTTTTCTTATCAGTTTTTATTGACTTTCTTTGAAATGGCGACATTTCGCAAGAAAATCTACTAAACATCTTTGTAATGTGAGGCATACCATAACGATGTTTAAAGGTATTTTGTATTCGTGTCCGTAAATTTGGGTATTATTTCACGAATACTTAGTCGGCTTCGGGTATCTAATGAATCAAGGACGGTAAATTTGCACTCGATAATGCGACACGTTTAGTAGACGATTCAACAAATTTTGATGAAATTTTTACAAGATTCCTAGCACATTATACACTTTAGGGATAATTCCTGGATGTTTTCTTATCAGTTTTCATTGACTTTCTCTGAAATGGCGACATTTCGCAAGAAAATCCTTCTAAACATCTTTATGATGTGAATATACCATAACGATGTTTAAGGTATATTGTAAACGTGTCCGTAAATTTGGGTATTTTACCACGAACTACTTAGTCGACTTCGGGTATCTAATGAATCAAGGACGGTAATTTGCACTCGATATTGCGACACGTTTAGTAGACGATTCAACAAATTTTGATGAAATTTTTAAAAAATTCCTAGCTCATTATACACTGTAGGGACAATTCCTGGATGTTTTCTTATCAGTTTTTACTGACTTTCTTTGAAATGGCGACATTTCGCAAGAAAACCTTCTAAACATCTTTATGATGTGAAATATACCATAACGATGTTTAAAGGTATATTGTAAACGTGTCCGTAAATTTGGGTATTTTATCACGAACTCTTAGTCGACTTCGGGTATCTAATGAATCAAGGACGGTATATTTGCACTCGATATTGCGACACGTTTAGTAGACGATTCAACAAATTTTGATGAAATTTTTAAAAAATTCCTAGCACATTATACACTGTAGGGACAATTCCTGGATGTTTTCTTATCAGTTTTTATTGACTTTCTTTGAAATGGCGACATTTCGCAAGAAAATCTACTAAACATCTTTGTAATGTGAGGCATACCATAACGATATTTAAAGGTATATTGCAAACGTGTCCGTAATTTTGGGTATTTTACCACGAACTCTTAGTCGACTTCGGGTATCTAATGAAACAAGTACGGTCAATTTGCACTCGATATTGCGACACGCTTAGTAGGCGATTCGACAAATTTTGATGAAATTTTTAAAAAATTCCTAGCACATTATACACTGTAGGGACAATTCCTGGATGTTTTCTTATCAGTTTTTATTGACTTTCTTTGAAATGGCGACATTTCGCAAGAAAATCTACTAAACATCTTTGTAATGTGAGGCATACCATAACGATGTTTAAGGTATTGCAAACGTGTCCGTAAATTTGGGTATTATTTCACGAATACTTAGTCGACTTCGGGTATCTAATGAATCAAGGACGGTATATTTGCACTCGATATTGCGACACGTTTAGTAGACGATTCAACAAATTTTGATGAAATTTTTACAAAAATTCCTAGCACATTATACACTTTAGGGACAATTCCTGGATGTTTTCTTATCAGTTTTTATTGACTTTCTTTGAAATGGCGACATTTCGCAAGAAAACCTACTAAACATCTTTGTAATGTGAGGCATATACCATAACGATGTTTAAGGTATATTGCAAACGTGTCCGTAAATTTGGGTATTTTACCACGAACTCTTAGTCGACTTCGGGTATCTAATGAATCAAGGACGGTATATTTGCACTCGATATTGCGACACGTTTAGTAGACGATTCAACAAATTTTGATGAAATTTTTACAAAAATTCCTAGCACATTATACACTTTAGGGACAATTCCTGGATGTTTTCTTATCAGTTTTTATTGACTTTCTTTGAAATGGCGACATTTCGCAAGAAAACCTTCTAAACATCTTTGTAATGTGAGGCATACGATAACGATGTTTAAAGGTATTTTGTATTCGTGTCCGTAAATTTGGGTATTATTTCACGAATACTTAGTCGGCTTCGGGTATCTAATGAATCAAGGACGGTTAATTTGCACTCGATATTGCGACACGTTTAGTAGACGATTCAACAAATATTGATGAAATTTTTACAAAAATTCATAGCACATTATACACTGTAGGGACAATTCCTGGATGTTTTCTTATCAGTTTTTATTGACTTTCTTTGAAATGGCGACATTTCGCAAGAAATCCTTCTAAAGATCTTTATGATGTGAAATATACGATAACGATGTTTAATGGTATATTGTAAACGTGTCCGTAAATGTGGGTATTTTATCACGAATACTTATTCGACTTCGGGTATCTAATGAATCAAGGACGGTATATTTACACTCGATATTGCGACACGTTTAGTAGACGATTCAACAAATTTTGATGAAATTTTTAAAAAAATTCCTAGCACATTATACACTGTAGGGACAATTCCTGGATGTTTTCTTATCAGTTTTTATTGACTTTCATTTGAAATGGCGACATTTCGCAAGAAAATCTACTAAACATCTTTGTAATGTGAGGCATACCATAACGATGTTTGAAGGTATTTTGTATTCGTGTCCGTAAATTTGGGTATTATTTCACGAATACTTAGTCGACTTCGGGTATCTAATGAATCAAGTACGATATATTTGCACTCGATATTGCGACACATTTAGTAGACGATTCAACAAATTTTGATGAAATTTTTACAAAAATTCCTAGCACATTATACACTTTAGGGACAATTCCTGGATTATTTCTTATCAGTTTTTACTGACTTTCTTTGAAATGGCGACATTTCGCAAGAAAATCTACTAAACATCTTTGTAATGTGAGGCATACCATAACGATGTTTGTTGCAAACGTGTCCGTAAATTTGGGTATTTTACCACGAACTCTTAGTCCACTTCGGGTATCTAATGAATCAAGGACGGTATATTTGCACTCGATATTGCGACACGTTTAGTAGACGATTCAACAAATTTTGATGAAATTTTTACAAGATTCCTAGCACATTTTACACTTTAGGGAGAATTCCTGGATGATTTCTTATCAGTTTTTATTGGCTTTCTTTGAAATGGCGACATTTCGCAAGAAAACCTTCTAAACATCTTTGTAATGTGAGGCATACCATAACGATGTTTAAAGGTATTTTGTATTCGTGTCCGTAAATTTGGGTATTATTTCACGAATACTTAGTCGGCTTCGGGTATCTAATGAATCAAGGACGGTAAATTTGCACTCGATATTGCGACACGTTTAGTAGACGATTCAACAAATATTGATGAAATTTTTACAAAAATTCATAGCACATTATACACTGTAGGGCAATTCCTGGATGTTTTCTTATCAGTTTTTACTGACTTTCTTTGAAATGGCGACATTTCGCAAGAAAGTCTACTAAACATCTTTGTAATGTGAGGCATACCATAACGATGTTTTTTGCAAACGTGTCCGTAAATTTGGGTATTTTACCACGAACTCTTAGTCCACTTCGGGTATCTAATGAATCAAGGACGGTATATTTACACTTCGATATTGCGACACGTTTAGTAGACGATTCAACAAATTTTGATGAAATTTTTACAAGATTCCTAGCACATTATACACTTTAGGGAGAATTCCTGGATGTTTTCTTATCAGTTTTTATTGACTTTCTTTGAAATGGCGACATTTCGCAAGAAAACCTTCTAAACATCTTTGTAATGTGAGGCATACCATAACGATGTTTAAAGGTATTTTGTATTCGTGTCCGTAAATTTGGGTATTATTTCACGAATACTTAGTCGGCTTCGGGTATCTAATGAATCAAGGACGGTAAATTTGCACTCGATATTGCGACACGTTTAGTAGACGATTCAACAAATATTGATGAAATTTTTACAAAAATTCATAGCACATTATACACTGTAGGGCAATTCCTGGATGTTTTCTTATCAGTTTTTACTGACTTTCTTTGAAATGGCGACATTTCGCAAGAAAGTCTACTAAACATCTTTGTAATGTGAGGCATACCATAACGATGTTTGAAGGTATATTGTAAACGTGTCCGTAAATTTGGGTATTTTACCACGAACTCTTAGTCCACTTCGGGTATCTAATGAATCAAGGACGGTATATTTGCACTTCGATATTGCGACACGTTTAGTAGACGATTCAACAAATTTTGATGAAATTTTTACAAGATTCCTAGCACATTATACACTTTAGGGACAATTCCTGGATGTTTTCTTATCAGTTTTTATTGACTTTCTTTGAAATGGCGACATTTCGCAAGAAATCCTTCTAAAGATCTTTATGATGTGAAATATACGATAACGATGTTTAATGGTATATTGTAAACGTGTCCGTAAATGTGGGTATTTTATCACGAATACTTATTCGACTTCGGGTATCTAATGAATCAAGGACGGTATATTTACACTCGATATTGCGACACGTTTAGTAGACGATTCAACAAATTTTGATGAAATTTTTACAAAATTCCTAGCACATTATACACTGTAGGGACAATTCCTGGATGTTTTCTTATCAGTTTTTATTGACTTTCTTTGAAATGGCGACATTTCGCAAGAAAACCTTCTAAACATCTTTATGATGTGAAATATACCATAACGATGTTTAATGGTATATTGTAAACGTGTCCGTAAATGTGGGTATTTTATCACGAATATTGTTACGCGCGGTACGAAGATCGGGGTCTAATGACCAAGGTATATTTGTCCTCGATATTGCGAACGTGTAGGGACGATCAACAAATCACGATTGATGAACCAGTATTTACAAAAATGTCAGTCGCTGTCGATCAGGGCTCGATCTGGCACCCCGACCCAACTCGCGGGCCACGATCAGCTATCGGCGCACTCAACCCTCTTCCCGAGCCTAGGTACGCCGAACCCTCGCCTCTAGCATTCTGCTATACAGGCAAAAAGGGCCATTACCCCGCTCAAGGCGAATCCTACGCCTGACGCATAAGGGGAAAACCTTGAACCTTCCAGGGCAGCGAGATATCTTGCTCGACCCGATACCTCGCTTGTGGCGACGCCGCCTCACGAGCATAAAGGGGGAAGCGACCCAGGTTTTCGTGGAGGCAAACCTGCGGCGTCCTTAACCTGCCTGACCGACCGTCCGTCGCGCGGTTGCGAACGCGTATTCGCGAAGTGTCGCGTTCCCCCTGCGCCTCGAAGTCCGAGGAAATAGCGCCGAAGTGCTCGACCGCGTGAAAAAAGAGAGAAACCTTGATTAAGAGTAACTTTATTCAGCCAGTCCGCTCCTTTCCTAGCTCCCTCCCTGAGTCAAGCCACAGCAATTGGCGCCCGACGTGGGGCTCTCTATCACGGTAGTGTATCGCGTTAGTGATGGAAAGAAAACGCGCGCATGGCCGCATAGGAGGACACGGATCTGTCCAATCCACGCCCGTATCGCGAAAACGTTCTAAACCGACTTCTGGCAGTCGAGAAACAGCCAGTGGCGCCCGACGATACAAGCTATCGTACGTTTTAACACGAAGCCAACGTGAGTTGCACGAAGTGTCCGTGACACCACCTGCGAGCCCGGAACGCTCTCCGGAAATCGTAAGTGCCGCGAGCGAAAACTCTTCGTCGCAACCAGCAGGTCGAGATAAGATGGCAAATCATCAAGGGAGAGAATCCCGCAGTTTCCGGAAAACGACAGGGGTTCGAATATTGCGCCGAGTGCAGCGAATCCCGCGCTGGCAGCACAACTGCCTCCCGCACCAGCCATGCCGCAGGCCGCGCCAATTGCGCCGGTAGTGCCGCACCCTGCTTTGGAGGATTGGCGGCTGTTGCTTCAGGCGCTGGTGAGTCGCAACATCGAGTTGCCAGAGTTCTCGGGACGCGATCACGAGGACCCCGAGGTGTTTATTCGCGGGTGCGAGGAGGCATTCGCGGTGCACCACACCGAGGACTACGCGCGCGTAAAAATGGCATCCCGCAACCTTCGGGACACGGCCGCGATATGGGCCGCGACCTACAAAGGTTTAAACCTTACGTGGGGGAAATTCGCGGAGTTGCTTCGAGCTCGGTACGCATCGCCGAGTACGTTAATGAAGCTTCAAGCGAAACTATACGGGCAGGCTCAAAGCGAAAAAGAGAGCACGGCTGTGTTTCTCGAGCAGCGTCATCTGCTCGCCCGTCGACTGCTCCCGAACGCGCGGGAAGCCGAGATAGTGTCCCTTCTGATTGAAAGTCTGCGGCCGTCGATAAAAAAGATAATCCGGACCGCGACTTTCCCGACGGTAGGGGACTTGTTCACTTTGGCAGTGCAGATTGAGCAGGATGAGGCTCAAGAACGCAGTGCCGCAGCGGTAACGCGCCGCGAGTTAACAGCTGCGCCTCCGAAGCCGCAGGTAGGATCTTCGAATGTGCAAAGAATGCGCGGATCGCGGGACGCCCCGGAGACACCGAGGCCAAACTTACCGCGCTGTCAATTTTGCCCGGGCAGACACTGGAACCGAGATTGCCCCAGCAATCCGCACATCGCGCGCACGGGAAACGAGTCGGGGGCAACGAAGAGCGCGGCGAACGCTGCCCCGGGGATAACTCCATTGTAATTTCCGCGGCGTACTCCTCGTGGGCAAACGTAAACTACGTACCCATCGAGATACCGGGGCACTCTCTAAGAGCCCTACTGGACTCTGCGGCCAGTGAATCGTTCATTCGTCGGGAGCTCGTAGCCCCGGGAACAACGATACGAGAAAACAAAACCTCGGTATACACGGCATGTAGAACGACGCAGATGGAGACTGCTGGCGAGTGCGAGATTCCGGTTACTATCGACGGGCAGACGGATATCGTGCGATTCTTAATCTGTGAAGATCTCGGTTCCGATGTCACACTCGGTAAACCGTGGCTCAAGGCGCAGAAGGCGGTAGTAGACCACGACTTGGACTGTGTGTATATAGGGACCGAAAAACGACGCCGTATTTTTCTAAGCGGGGAAAAGGCGAGCGTAGTCGCCCGAACGCCGCCGGACTTCTTCGAGGAAGTACACCATGGAGTAAGCGGAGCTCGTGCGCACGAGCTTGAAAAAATGCTCGGGGAGTTCGCGGACATTTTTTATTCGGGTTCTCTGCGTCAAACTTCGTATATAACACACGATATTGAAGTGGTGGATTCGAAACCATTCAAAGTGCCGCCGTACCGATATTCGGCCGTAAAGAAAATTGCGATACAGGAGCAGGTGAGGGAGATGCTCGCGAACGGGGTAATCGAGCCGTCAATATCCCCATATAGCTCTCCGATAGTAATGAAGGAGAAAAAGGATGGTAGTCTACGGTTCTGTATAGACTTTCGGCGACTGAACTCGATTACGAAATCGGTAGTGCAGGTCCTGCCAATTATTCAAGAAGTCGTGAAGGATATCGGCAATGCGAAATACTTTACGACCCTCGACTTGAAGCAAGGATATTGGCAGGTTCCGCTTACCGAGCGCTCCCGACCTTACACCGCGTTTTCAACGCCGGACGGCGGTTTGTACCAGTGGAAAGTCATGAGCTTCGGATTAAAAAATGCACCCGGGTGCTTTAATAGTTTTATCACTCAGGAAGTATTATGCGGATTTATTAACGATTTCGTCCGGTCGTACCTCGACGACTTCGTGATTTATTCCTCTTCGTGGGAGGAACACCTATGCCACGTGCGAAAGGTCTTCGAGAGGTTGCGGATCTATCAGTTGACCGCTTCCATTTCAAAGTGTCACTTCGGTTATGATAATCTCGACTTTCTAGGGTATAAGATTACGGGTGACGGGAACGAGGCCAAGGCCGAGCACGTACGCGCGATAATCGAGAGCCCGGTGCCCTCAAGTAAAAAAGAGTTACAAAAATTTCTCGGCACTTGCACGTGGTTACGCGAGTTCGTGCCAAACTTCGCGGGAATCGCGGAGCCGATCACCGCCCTGTTATCGCCAAAACGCAGTTGGCGCTGGACAGAAGCCGCCCAGACGGCGTTCGTCGCAATTAAAAACGCGTTCCGCAATTTACCGGCGCTGTGCAGACCGTTACCCAACACGCCGTACGTTATTCAGACGGATGCTTCTGGAATCGGCATGGGAGCGGTACTGTACCAGCTTGATCAGAACAAGCAACGGCGCATTATAGCATACGCCTCCGCAAAATTTACCGCGACGGAAAAACGTTACGCCTCAAACGAACAAGAGTGCCTCGCGGTCATCTGGGCATTGAGAAAATTTCGACCGTATCTCGAAGACGGAAAGTTTACGTTGCGAACGGACAATAAAGCACTCACTTGGCTTGATAAAATGAAAGACGGTAAGGGAAAGCTTTATCGTTGGGCGCTTTACCTCCGGAGCTTTAACTTTGAGATCGAGCACGTCGCGGGAAAAGAAAACGAGCTGCCAGACGCTCTCTCTCGAGAGCCGGCCGACGATATTTACAGCGACGCTCAAACGGAGTTCGAGGCGCTCTTACCGCCGAAATTGATAGAGACCCCGGGAGTCGTGTGCGCCTCGTGCATTACGGCTACTGATCTTGTCAGCAAGGTCAAAGAGGCTCAGGAGGGAAGCGAGGTAAGCGATCGCGAGGTAGAGCGATTTTTGCAACCTTCCCAAAACCTACAGATTATCGACAATATTTTCTACGTGTGCGAGAGCGGCCGAGCACGACGGTTATACGTCCCGGAGGTGTTACGCGAGGAAGTAATTGCGTACTTCCACGAACACCCTCTTGCATGCCACCCTGGCGTCGACGAGACCCTACGCGCGACTCGGGAAAGCTACTTCTGGCCACGGATGCGGCAGGATGTACGTCGCGCTCTCGCCCACTGCGTAACTTGTCAGCGAAATAAAGCGTCGAAGCCGATCTCTCAAGGCCAGGAGCACGCGCGGACGCCGGTAGCCCCGTGGGAGACAATCGCGATCGATTTAATGGGGCCCTATCCGCGTACAGCGCGCGGGAAACGCTTTATTTTAGTGGCAACGGATCTTATGTCGCGATGGACGGAAGCCTTCGCAATCTCGAGCTCGGAGCTGTCGGTACTCGCGCCTGTCCTAGAACACGAGGTGTTTATGCGCTGGGGATATCCGCGGATTATCCTCACGGACAATGGGCCACAATTTCGCGGGCCTGCGTGGCGAAGGTATTGCCAAACCTGGGGCGTAATCGGCCACTCAACACCAGCCTACCACCCTCAGGCGAATCCGACAGAAAGAAGGAACCAGGAGCTGAAGAAAGGTCTACGCCTCAAGATCAACGGACGAGAGCAGCGCAACTGGGATCTGCACTTGCCGGCTATAGTCTACGCGACTCGCAGGCGAGTAAATCGCATTACGGGCCAAACACCGAGTGGGATGCTCCTCGGTCGCACCCTGCCTCGTCCTGGGGAATGGACTTTTGTATATGACGAAGGTACGGACCTTCGGATTAGCCAAGGGCGGCAGAAGCAGGCTGAACACAACCCCGGGCCGCCCATCGAGGACGATCATGGGCTCCAGGTCGGAGATTTAGTATATACGCGTAGCTTCGCCCAGTCAAATGCGGGGGAAGCTTTCAACGCGAATCTGGCAGAGCGCTGGGAGGGACCGCACGCAATACAAGAAAAGAAGAACGACGATATTTACGTTGTAGACCGTGGAGAGCAAGGACCGGTAAAGTTACATGTAAAGCACTTGAAAAAGGCGCCGCGCCTCCAGGAACGCGTGCCGGACAAAGCGCTACAGTCTACAAGCGGAGAGAGCGCCGATCTAGCCGACGACAACAGTGGAGGCCACACATTGGGAAGCCGATGCCGAGCACGGATCAACTGATCCAAAACAATTGCCGATAAGCAGACCAGCAGAGCCGGGTGGCCTATCGTTAGAAGGGCCGGCCGCCGCCACCGAGGAGGTTGAAGCAGAGCGACCGCGCCGCAGACGAGGCAGACCCACCAGAGCAGAAGCCGAACAGCGCAGACACCGCGCGCAGCTTGAACGGGAGAGACCAAGCTTTCCGAGTCGGCACTTCCTGCGATCTAGGAAGTGAGTGTGGGAAGCTCAACACAAAAAGAAACGAGTGACGGGAGTGAAAAAATGAGTGGAATACGGCGACCACGAGGAGGGCGAGAAGTGAGGATTCGCCTCGTCCTGGACATGTGCCGGATGGCATTTAAGCGGCAAGATCTAGAGACCAAGAGACGGGCCCTCGAGACCCTCTGTATGCTGTTCGAGGTCGACCCTACGGAGTTGACGCGCCAGGGACTCCCGAGGCAGAAACAGACTTCCGAGGAGAGCAGGTTGGACAGCCTCCCCGATCAGGCCTCGGACGAGGTGCTGGAACCAGGTCAGGATAAGGTGAGGAATGATAGTGCCGTTTAATAAACCCCAGTGATGAGTGATAGCAGTGCCGTGAATGACAGTCGCGAAAGTTCGGGAAGAACAAACGGAATGAACGCTATTAAGTTAAGTCATTAGCTAGTAGTTTACTAATCTAAGTGAAATATGTATAAGGTTCGTAGCGTAAGATTTATATATTTTTTTCCTAGTATTAGAAAAAAAAAAAAAAAAAAAAAAAAAAAAAATGTCATTATATAGTGTAATTGTGTGTTTTGATCGCGTTATCTTTAGTGTATATAACCGATTTGCATTTTAAATTCCTAGGATTAATCTCGTGTAGTATTAGTAAGTTGTATTGTATAGCGTCACGTGTGTCTACCGTGGATGATCCATATTATTAGAATTAATGCTGTATTTATAATTGTACCTGTTTAAAAGTTACCTCAAATAAAAATTAGCGTTTCGAGCACTTTCGGTCGAGCTAGCGCGCCGTTCCTACGTAGAAAGTTAAGTAAACATAAGTGTAAATTACCATATGATTTTAGGTTTAGTGAAGTTTCGGTTCTTCTTGTCGTTAGGATTCATTTTTCGCGAGACGGGAGAAAAGTCGTCTACACCCGGGGGAATTGATGTACGCGCGGTACGAAGAAAGGTACGTGCGGTGCGATAGATGTACGCGCGGTACGAAGAAATGTGTGTAACCTTAGAAGCGCGATCGCCTTTTCTCCCGTATCGGCATGAGGAGCAAGCGGAGAAGTCACGGCCGACGTTGGGCTCGTCGAGCGGGACAAAGGATCTCCCCTCCCCAGCAGCGTCTCCTTAGGAGGTGACCGGTCGGTCGCCGTTGACGAGTGCGTCAGTCGCTGTCGATCAGGGCTCGATCTGGCACCCCGACCCAACTCGCGGGCCACGATCAGCTATCGGCGCACTCAACCCTCTTCCCGAGCCTAGGTACGCCGAACCCTCGCCTCTAGCATTCTGCTATACAGGCAAAAAGGGCCATTACCCCGCTCAAGGCGAATCCTACGCCTGACGCATAAGGGGAAAACCTTGAACCTTCCCAGGGCAGCGAGATATCTTGCTCGACCCGATACCTCGCTTGTGGCGACGCCGCCTCACGAGCATAAAGGGGGAAGCGACCCAGGTTTTCGTGGAGGCAAACCTGCGGCGTCCTTAACCTGCCTGACCGACCGTCCGTCGCGCGGTTGCGAACGCGTATTCGCGAAGTGTCGCGTTCCCCTGCGCCTCGAAGTCCGAGGAAATAGCGCCGAAGTGCTCGACCGCGTGAAAAAAGAGAGAAACCTTGATTAAGAGTAACTTTATTCAGCCAGTCCGCTCCTTTCCTAGCTCCCTCCCTGAGTCAAGCCACAGCAAATACTTATTCGACTTCGGGTATCTAATGAATCAAGGACGGTATATTTACACTCGATATTGCGACACGTTTAGTAGACGATTCAACAAATTTTGATGAAATTTTTTTAAAAATTCCTAGCACATTATACACTGTAGGGACAATTCCTGGATGTTTTCTTATCAGTTTTTATTGACTTTCTTTGAAATGGCGACATTTCGCAAGAAAACCTTCTAAACATCTTTATGATGTGTAATATACCATAACGATGTTTAATGGTATATTGTAAACGTGTCCGTAAATGTGGGTATTTTATCACGAATACTTAGTCGACTTCGGGTATCTAATGAATCAAGGACGGTATATTTGCACTCGATATTGCGACACGTTTAGTAGACGATTCAACAAATTTTGATGAAATTTTTACAAAATTCCTAGCACATTATACACTTTAGGGACAATTCCTGGATGTTTTCTTATCAGTTTTTATTGACTTTCTTTGAAATGGCGACATTTCGCAAGAAAACCTTCTAAACATCTTTATGATGTGAAATATACCATAACGATGTTTAATGGTATATTGTAAACGTGTCCGTAAATGTGGGTATTTTATCACGAATACTTAGTCGACTTCGGGTATCTAATGAATCAAGGACGGTATATTTGCACTCGATATTGCGACACGTTTAGTAGACGATTCAACAAATTTTGATGAAATTTTTAAAAAATTCCTAGCACATTATACACTGTAGGGACAATTCCTGGATGTTTTCTTATCAGTTTTTACTGACTTTCTTTGAAATGGCGACATTTCGCAAGAAAATCTACTAAACATCTTTGTAATGTGAGGCATACCATAACGATGTTTAATGGTATATGCAAACGTGTCCGTAAATTTGGGTATTTTACCACGAACTCTTAGTCCACTTCGGGTATCTAATGAATCAAGGACGGTATATTTGCACTCGATATTGCGACACGTTTAGTAGACGATTCAACAAATTTTGATGAAATTTTTAAAAAAATTCCTAGCACATTATACACTTGTAGGGACAATTCCTGGATGTTTTCTTATCAGTTTTTATTGACTTTCTTTGAAATGGCGACATTCGCAAGAAAACCTTCTAAACATCTTTGTACTGTGAGGCATACCATAACGATGTTTAAAGGTATATTGTAATCGTGTCCGTAAATTTGGGTATTTTATCACGAATACTTAGTCGACTTCGGGTATCTAATGAATCAAGGACGGTATATTTGCACTCGATATTGCGACACGTTTAGTAGACGATTCAACAAATTTTGATGAAATTTTTTACAAAATTCCTAGCACATTATACACTGTAGGGACAATTCCTGGATGTTTTCTTATCAGTTTTTATTGACTTTCTTTGAAATGGCGACATTTCGCAAGAAAATCTACTAAACATCTTTGTAATGTGAGGCATATACCATAACGATGTTTAAGGTATATTGTAAACGTGTCCGTAAATTTGGGTATTTTATCACGAATACTTAGTCGACTTCGGGTATCTAATGAATCAAGGACGGTATATTTGCACTCGATATTGCGACACGTTTAGTAGACGATTCAACAAATTTTGATGAAATTTTTACAAAATTCCTAGCACATTATACACTTTAGGGACAATTCCTGGATGTTTTCTTATCAGTTTTTATTGACTTTCTTTGAAATGGCGACATTTCGCAAGAAAACCTTCTAAACATCTTTATGATGTGAAATATACCATAACGATGTTTAATGGTATATTGTAAACGTGTCCGTAAATTTGGGTATTTTATCACGAATACTTAGTCGACTTCGGGTATCTAATGAATCAAGGACGGTATATTTGCACTCGATATTGCGACACGTTTAGTAGACGATTCAACAAATTTTGATGAAATTTTTACAAAATTCCTAGCACATTATACACTTTAGGGACAATTCCTGGATGTTTTCTTATCAGTTTTTATTGACTTTCTTTGAAACTGCGACATATCGCAAGAAAACCTTTTAAACATATTTATAATGTGAAATATACCATAACGATGTTTAAAGGTATATTGTAAACGTGTCCGTAAATGTGGGTATTTTATCACGAATACTTAGTCGACTTCGGGTATCTAATGAATCAAGGACGGTATATTTGCACTCGATATTGGGACACGTTTAGTAGACGATTCAACAAATTTTGATGAAATTTGTACAAAATTCCTAGCACATTATACGCTTTAGGGACAATTCCTGGATGTTTTCTTATCAGTTTTTATTGACTTTCTTTGAAACTGCGACATATCGCAAGAAAACCTTTTAAACATATTTATAATGTGAAATATACCATAACGATGTTTAAAGGTATATTGTAAACGTGTCCGTAAATTTGGGTATTTTATCACGAACTACTTAGTCGACTTCGGGTATCTAATGAATCAAGGACGGTATATTTGCACTCGATATTGCGACACGTTTAGTAGACGATTCAACAAATTTTGATGAAATTTGTACAAAATTCCTAGCACATTATATACTTTAGGGACAATTCCTGGATGTTTTCTTATCAGTTTTTATTGACTTTCTTTGAAATGGCGACATATCGCAAGAAAACCTTTTAAACATCTTTATAATGTGAAATATACCATAACGATGTTTAAAGGTATTTTGTATTCGTGTCCGTAAATTTGGGTATTATTTCACGAATACTTAGTCGACTTCGGGTATCTAATGAATCAAGGACGGTATATTTGCACTCGATATTGCGACACGTTTAGTAGACGATTCAACAAATTTTGATGAAATTTTTACAAAATTCCTAGCACATTATACACTTTAGGGACAATTCCTGGATGTTTTCTTATCAGTTTTTATTGACTTTCTTTGAAAAGGCGATATTTCGCAAGAAAAGCTTCTAAACATCTTTATAATATGAAATATACCATAACGATGTTTAATGGTATATTGTATTCGTGTCCGGAAATTTGGGTATTACTTTACGAATACTTAGTCGACTTCGGGTATCTAATGAATGCAGTACGATATATTTGCACTCGATATTGCGACACGTTTAGTAGACGATTCAACAAATTTTGATGAAATTTTTACAAAATTCCTAGCACATTATACACTGTAGGGACAATTCCTGGATGTTTTCTTATCAGTTTTTATTGACTTTCTTTGAAATGGCGACATTTCGCAAGAAAATCCTTCTAAACATCTTTATGATGTGAAATATACCATAACGATGTTTAATGGTATATTGTAAACGTGTCCGTAAATTTGGGTATTTTATCACGAATACTTAGTCGACTTCGGGTATCTAATGAATCAAGGACGGTATATTTGCACTCGATATTGCGACACGTTTAGTAGACGATTCAACAAATTTTGATGAAATTTTTAAAAAAATTCCTAGCACATTATACACTGTAGGGACAATTCCTGGATGTTTTCTTATCAGTTTTTATTGACTTTCTTTGAAATGGCGACATTTCGCAAGAAAACCTTCTAAACATCTTTATAATGTGAAATATACCATAACGATGTTTAAAGGTATATTGTAATCGTGTCCGTAAATTTGGGTATTATTTCACGAATACTTAGTCGACTTCGGGTATCTAATGAATCAAGGACGGTATATTTGCACTCGATATTGCGACACGTTTAGTAGACGATTCAACAAATTTTGATGAAATTTTTACAAGATTCCTAGCACATTATACACTGTAGGGACAATTCCTGGATGTTTTCTTATCAGTTTTTATTGACTTTCTTTGAAATGGCGACATTTCGCAAGAAAAGCCTTCTAAACATCTTTATGATGTGAAATATACCATAACGATGTTTAAAGGTATATTGTAAACGTGTCCGTAAATTTGGGTATTTTATCACGAACTCTTAGTCGACTTCGGGTATCTAATGAATCAAGGACGGTATATTTGCACTCGATATTGCGACACGTTTAGTAGACGATTCAACAAATTTTGATGAAATTTTTACAAGATTCCTAGCACATTATACACTGTAGGGACAATTCCTGGATGTTTTCTTATCAGTTTTTATTGACTTTCTTTGAAATGGCGACATTTCGCAAGAAAATCTACTAAACATCTTTGTAATGTGAGGCATACCATAACGATGTTTAAGGTATATTGTAAACGTGTCCGTAAATGTGGGTATTTTATCACGAATACTTAGTCGACTTCGGGTATCTAATGAATCAAGGACGGTATATTTGCACTCGATATTGCGACACGTTTAGTAGACGATTCAACAAATTTTGATGAAATTTTTACAAAATTCCTAGCACATTATACACTGTAGGGACAATTCCTGGATGTTTTCTTATCAGTTTTTATTGACTTTCTTTGAAATGGCGACATTTCGTAAGAAAACCTTCTAAACATCTTTATGATGTGAAATATACCATAACGATGTTTAATGGTATATTGTAAACGTGTCCGTAAATTTGGGTATTTTATCACGAATACTTAGTCGACTTCGGGTATCTAATGAATCAAGGACGGTATATTTGCACTCGATATTGCGACACGTTTAGTAGACGATTCAACAAATTTTGATGAAATTTTTACAAAATTCCTAGCACATTATACACTGTAGGGACAATTCCTGGATGTTTTCTTATCAGTTTTTATTGACTTTCTTTGAAATGGCGACATTTCGCAAGAAAATCTACTAAACATCTTTGTAATGTGAGGCATACCATAACGATGTTTAAAGGTATATTGTAAACGTGTCCGTAAATTTGGGTATTTTACCACGAACTCTTAGTCGACTTCGGGTATCTAATGAATCAAGGACGGTATATTTGCACTCGATATTGCGACACGTTTAGTAGACGATTCAACAAATTTTGATGAAATTTTTACAAGATTCCTAGCACATTATACACTTTAGGGACAATTCCTGGATGTTTTCTTATCAGTTTTTATTGACTTTCTTTGAAATGGCGACATTTCGCAAGAAACCTTCTAAACATCTTTATGATGTGAAATATACCATAACGATGTTTAATGGTATATTGTAAACGTGTCCGTAAATTTGGGTATTTTATCACGAATACTTAGTCGACTTCGGGTATCTAATGAATCAAGGACGGTATATTTGCACTCGATATTGCGACACGTTTAGTAGACGATTCAACAAATTTTGATGAAATTTTTACAAAATTCCTAGCACATTATACACTGTAGGGACAATTCCTGGATGTTTTCTTATCAGTTTTTATTGACTTTCTTTGAAATGGCGACATTTCGCAAGAAAACCTTCTAAACATCTTTATGATGTGAAATATACCATAACGATGTTTAATGGTATATTGTAAACGTGTCCGTAAATTTGGGTATTTTATCACGAATACTTAGTCGACTTCGGGTATCTAATGAATCAAGGACGGTATATTTGCACTCGATATTGCGACACGTTTAGTAGACGATTCAACAAATTTTGATGAAATTTTTTTAAAAATTCCTAGCACATTATACACTGTAGGGACAATTCCTGGATGTTTTCTTATCAGTTTTTATTGACTTTCTTTGAAATGGCGACATTTCGCAAGAAAACCTTCTAAACATCTTTATGATGTGAATATACCATAACGATGTTTAATGGTATATTGTAAACGTGTCCGTAAATGTGGGTATTTTATCACGAATACTTAGTCGACTTCGGGTATCTAATGAATCAAGGACGGTATATTTGCACTCGATATTGCGACACGTTTAGTAGACGATTCAACAAATTTTGATGAAATTTTTACAAAATTCCTAGCACATTATACACTGTAGGGACAATTCCTGGATGTTTTCTTATCAGTTTTTATTGACTTTCTTTGAAATGGCGACATTTCGCAAGAAAACCTTCTAAACATCTTTATGATGTGAAATATACCATAACGATGTTTAAAGGTATATTGTAAACGTGTCCGTAAATTTGGGTATTTTACCACGAACTCTTAGTCGACTTCGGGTATCTAATGAATCAAGGACGGTAAATTTGCACTCGATATTGCGACACGTTTAGTAGACGATTCAACAAATTTTGATGAAATTTTTACAAGATTCCTAGCACATTATACACTGTAGGGACAATTCCTGGATGTTTTCTTATCAGTTTTTACTGACTTTCTTTGAAATGGCGACATTTCGCAAGAAAATCTTACTAAACATCTTTGTAATGTGAGGCATACCATAACGATGTTTGAAGGTGTATTGTAAACGTGTCCGTAAATGTGGAAATCTATCAGGAATACTTAGTCGACTTTGGGTATCTAATGAATCAAGGACGGTATATTTACACTCGATATTGCGACACGTTTAGTAGACGATTCAACAAATTTTGATGAAATTTTTTTAAAAATTCCTAGCACATTATACACTGTAGGGACAATTCCTGGATGTTTTCTTATCAGTTTTTATTGACTTTCTTTGAAATGGCGACATTTCGCAAGAAAAGCTTCTAAACATCTTTATAATATGAAATATACCATAACGATGTTTAATGGTATATTGTATTCTTGTCCGTAAATTTGGGTATTATTTCACGAATACTTAGTCGGCTTCGGGTATCTAATGAATCAAGGACGGTATATTTGCACTCGATATTGCTACACGTTTAGTAGACGATTCAACAAATTTTGATGAAATTTTTACAAGATTCCTAGCTTATTATACACTGTAGGGACAATTCCTGGATGTTTTCTTATCAGTTTTTACTGACTTTCTTTGAAATGGTGACATTTCGCAAGAAAGTCTACTAAACATCTTTGTAATGTGAGGCATACCATAACGATGTTTGAAGGTATATTGTAAACGTGTCCGTAAATTTGGGTATTTTACCACGAACTCTTAGTCCACTTCGGGTATCTAATGAATCAAGGACGGTATATTTGCACTCGATATTGCGACACGTTTAGTAGACGATTCAACAAATTTTGATGAAATTTTTACAAGATTCCTAGCACATTATACACTTTAGGGACAATTCCTGGATGTTTTCTTATCAGTTTTTATTGACTTTCTTTGAAATGGCGACATTTCGCAAGAAATCCTTCTAAAGATCTTTATGATGTGAAATATACGATAACGATGTTTAATGGTATATTGTAAACGTGTCCGTAAATGTGGGTATTTTATCACGAATACTTTAGTCGACTCTTCGGGT
>JACCIE010000312.1:0-25995 GCA_018906755.1 Sycophaga agraensis | reverse complement strand
TTTTTAAAACAAATTTACGGTTCTTGCTTTTACGACAAATGTATAATTTTTGGCAGTGCTTTAAACTAATTGAAGAGGACTCTAATTACCACTTTTAAAGTATTATGTATGAATCGAATCTTAACTAGTCGCATGAGGTGCAGCGGATAAATAATGCATCGCAAAAATGAATAAACGTACAAAAGAACATAATCAGTAATTATAAATGTCACACAAAAACATATTCAATAATGCACAATTTATTAAAATACATAATGACACTGGGGATATAGATATAGATATATAGTTACATTGACAATTAAACTAAATGAATATAAACACATGCTAATTGTGCATACGTTTCCATGGGTTTAAGTAATGAAGTTTCGCGATAGCTTTATTTCAAATAATAGTAATCATTCGCACGAAGTCTACTCAACAGTTGGGTTTAAAAATTAATTGTAGAATATTTTCTATGCTCTCCTTTCCTTCATCAGGATCCGTGATTTATACCTTAGATTTCTGATACAAAAGTAATTGTAGAATATTTCTATGATAAAAATCTATCAATTTTCAAAACAAATTTACGGTTCTTGCTTTACGACAAATGTATAATTTTTGGCAGTGCTTTAAACTAATTGAAGAGGACTCTAATTACCACGTTTAAAGTATTATGTATGAATCCAATCTTAAACTAGTCGAATGAGGTGTGCAACGGATAAATAACTGCATCGCTAAAATTTAATAAACGTACAAAAGACATAATCAGTAATTATAAATTTCACACAAAAATACATTCAATAATGCAAATTTATTAAAATATATAATGATACAGGGCGATATAGATATAGATAATATTTACAGTAACAATTAACTAAATGAATATAAACACATGCTAATTGTGCATCCGTTTCCATGGGTTTAAGTAATGACGTTTCGCGATAGGTTTATTTCAAATAATAGTAAACATTCGCAACGAAGTCTAGTCAAGAGTTGGGTTTAAAAATTAATTGCACAATATTTTCTATGCTCTCCTTTCCTCCATCAAGATCCGTGATTTTATACCTTAGATTCTCATACGAAATTATTTTTCTATTATAAAGACCCTCAGTTTTTAAAACAAATTTGGGGTTATTGCTTTTACGACAAATGTATAATTTTTGGCAGTACTTTAAACTAATCGAAGTTGACTCATATCATCACTTTTAAGGTATTATGTATGGATCCGAATCTCAACTAGTCGCACGAGGTGCAGAGGAAAAATAATGCAACGCAAAAATTTAATAAACGTACAAAAGAACATAATCAGTAATTACAAATGTCACACAAAAATACATTCAATAATGCAAATTTATTAAAATAGATAATCATACTGGGGGATATAGATATAGATATATATTTACAGTAACAATTAAATCTAAATGAATATAAACACATGTTAATTGTGCATACGATTGCATATGTTTAAGTAATGAAGTTTCGGGATAGCTTTATTTCAAAAATATAGATCATCAACACGAAGTCTAATCAAGATTTGGGTTTAAAATTAATTGTAGAATATTTTCTATGCTCTCCTTTCCCTTCATCAGGATCCGTGATTTTATACCTTAGATTCTGATACAAAAGTAATTGTAGAATATTTTCTATGATAAAAATCTATCATATTTTCAAAACTAATTTACGGTTCTTGCTTTTACGACAAATGTATAATTTTTGGCAGTACTTTTAAACTAATCGAAGTATGACTCATATCATCACTTTAAGGTATTATGCATGGATCCGAATCTCAACTAGTCGCACGAGGTGCAGAGGAAAAATAATGCAACGCAAAATTTAATAAACGTACAAAAGAACATAATCAGTAATTATAAATGTCACACAAAAATACATTCAATAATGCAAATTTATTAAAATAGATAATCATACTGGGGGATATAGATATAGATATATATTTACAGTAACAATTAAACTAATGAATATAAACACATGCTAATTGTGCATACGTTTCCATGGGTTTAAGTAATGAAGTTTCGCGATAGCTTTATTTCAAAAATATAAATCATCAACACGAACTTTAGTCAAGAGTTGGGTTGAAAAATTAATTGTAGAATATTTTCTATGCTCTCCTTTCCTCCATCAGGATCCGTGATTTTATACCTTAGATTCTCAAAGGAAACTAATTTTCCATGATAAAAATCTATCAATTTTTAAAACAAATTTACGGTTCTGGCTTTTAGGACAAATGTATAATTTTTGGCAGTGCTTTAAACTAATTGAAGAGGACTCTAATTACCACTTTTAAAGTATTATGTATGAATCGAATCTTAACTAGTCGCATGAGGTGCAGCGGATAAATAATGCATCGCAAAAATTGAATAAACGTACAAGAGAACATAATCAGTAATTATAAATGTCACACAAAAACATATTCAATAATGCAAATTTATTAAAATACATAATGACACTGGGGGATATAGATATAGATATATAGTTACATTGACAATTAAACTAAATGAATATAAACACATGCTAATTGTGCATACGTTTCCATGGGTTTAAGTAATGAAGTTTCGCGATAGCTTTATTTCAAATAATAGTAATCATTCGCACGAAGTCTACTCAACAGTTGGGTTTAAAAATTAATTGTAGAATATTTTCTATGCTCTCCTTTCCTTCATCAGGATCCGTGATTTTATACCTTAGATTCTGATACAAAAGTAATTGTAGAATATTTTCTATGATAAAAATCTATCAATTTTCAAAACAAATTTACGGTTCTTGCTTTTACGACAAATGTATAATTTTTGGCAGTGCTTTAAACTAATTGAAGAGGACTCTAATTACCACGTTTAAAGTATTATGTATGAATCCAATCTTAACTAGTCGAATGAGGTGAACGGATAAATAATGCATCGCTAAAATTTAATAAACGTACCAAAGAACATAATCAGTAATTATAAATTTCACACAAAAATACATTCAATAATGCAAATTTATTAAAATATATAATGATACAGGGCGATATAGATATAGATATATATTTACAGTAACAATTAAACTAAATGAATATAAACACATGTTAATTGTGCATACGATTGCATATGTTTAAGTAATGAAGTTTCGGGATAGCTTTATTTCAAAAATATAGATCATCAACACGAAGTCTAATCAAGATTTGGGTTTAAAAATTAATTGCACAATATTTTCTATGCTCTCCTTTCCTCCATCAAGATCCGTGATTTTATACCTTAGATTCTCATACGAAATTATTTTTCTATTATAAAGACCCTCAGTTTTTAAAACAAATTTGGGGTTATTGCTTTTACGACAAATGTATAATTTTTGGCAGTACTTTAAACTAATCGAAGTTGACTCATATCATCACTTTTAAGGTATTATGTATGGATCCGAATCTCAACTAGTCGCACGAGGTGCAGAGGAAAAATAATGCAACGCAAAAATTTAATAAACGTACAAAAGAACATAATCAGTAATTACAAATGTCACACAAAAATACATTCAATAATGCAAATTTATTAAAATAGATAATCATACTGGGGGATATAGATATAGATATATATTTACAGTAACAATTAATCTAAATGAATATAAACACATGTTAATTGTGCATACGATTGCATATGTTTAAGTAATGAAGTTTCGGGATAGCTTTATTTCAAAAATATAGATCATCAACACGAAGTCTAATCAAGATTTGGTTTAAAATTTAATTGTAGAATATTTTCTATGCTCTCCTTTCCTTCATCAGGATCCGTGATTTTATACCTTAGATTCTGATACAAAAGTAATTGTAGAATATTTTCTATGATAAAAATCTATCAATTTTCAAAACTAATTTACGGTTCTTGCTTTTACGACAAATGTATAATTTTTGGCAGTACTTTAAACTAATCGAAGTTGACTCATATCATCACTTTTAAGGTATTATGCATGGATCCGAATCTCAACTAGTCGCACGAGGTGCAGAGGAAAAATAATGCAACGCAAAAATTTAATAAACGTACAAAAGAACATAATCAGTAATTATAAATGTCACACAAAAATACATTCAATAATGCAAATTTATTAAAATAGATAATCATACTGGGGGATATAGATATAGATATATATTTACAGTAACAATTAAACTAAATGAATATAAACACATGCTAATTGTGCATACGTTTCCATGGGTTTAAGTAATGAAGTTTCGCGATAGCTTTATTTCAAAAATATAAATCATCAACACGAACTTTAGTCAAGAGTTGGGTTGAAAAATTAATTGTAGAATATTTTCTATGCTCTCCTTTCCTCCATCAGGATCCGTGATTTTATACCTTAGATTCTCAAAGGAAACTAATTTTCCATGATAAAAATCTATCAATTTTTAAAACAAATTTACGGTTCTGGCTTTTAGGACAAATGTATAATTTTTGGCAGTGCTTTGAACTAATTGAAGAGGACTCTAATTACCACTTTTAAAGTATTATGTATGGATCGAATCTTAACTAGTCGCATGAGGTGCAGAGGAAAAATAATGCATTTCAAAAATTTAATAAACGTAGAAAAGAACATAATCAGTAATTATAAATGTCACACAAAAATACATTCAATAATGCAAATTTATTAAAATAGATAATCATACTGGGGGATATAGATATAGATATATATATACAGTAACAATTAAACTAAATGAATATAAACACATGTTAATTGTGCATACGTTTGCATATGTTTAAGTAATGAAGTTTCGGGATAGCTTTATTTCAAAAATATAAATCATCAACACGAAGTCTAGTCAAGAGTTGGGTTTAAAAATTAATTGCAGAATATTTTCTATGCTCTCCTTTCCTCCATCAGGATCTGTCATCTTATACCTTAGATTCTGATACAAAAGTAATTGTAGAATATTTTCTATGATAAAAATCTATCAATTTTCAAAACTAATTTACGGTTCTGGCTTTTAGGACAAATGTATAATTTTTGGCAGTGCTTTAAACTAATTGAAGAGGACTCTAATTACCACTTTTAAAGTATTATGTATGGATCGAATCTTAACTAGTCGCATGAGGTGCAGAGGAAAAATAATGCATTTCAAAAATTTAATAAACGTAGAAAAGAACATAATCAGTAATTATAAATGTCACACAAAAATACATTCAATAATGCAAATTTATTAAAATAGATAATCATACTGGGGGATATAGATATAGATATATATATACAGTAACAATTAAACTAAATGAATATAAACACATGTTAATTGTGCATACGTTTGCATATGTTTAAGTAATGAAGTTTCGGGATAGCTTTATTTCAAAAATATAAATCATCAACACGAAGTCTAGTCAAGAGTTGGGTTTAAAAATTAATTGCAGAATATTTTCTATGCTCTCCTTTCCTCCATCAGGATCTGTCATCTTATACCTTAGATTCTGATACAAAAGTAATTGTAGAATATTTTCTATGATAAAAATCTATCAATTTTCAAAACTAATTTACGGTTCTTGCTTTTACGACAAACGTATAATTTTTGGCCGTACTTTAAACTAATTGAAGAGGACTCTAATTACCACTTTTAAAGTATTATGTATGGATCGAATCTTAACTAGTCGCATGAGGTGCAGAGGAAAAATAATGCATTTCAAAAATTTAATAAACGTAGAAAAGAACATAATCAGTAATTATAAATGTCACACAAAAATACATTCAATAATGCAAATTTATTAAAATAGATAATCATACTGGGGGATATAGATATAGATATATATATACAGTAACAATTAAACTAAATGAATATAAACACATGTTAATTGTGCATACGTTTGCATATGTTTAAGTAATGAAGTTTCGGGATAGCTTTATTTCAAAAATATAAATCATCAACACGAAGTCTAGTCAAGAGTTGGGTTTAAAAATTAATTGCAGAATATTTTCTATGCTCTCCTTTCCTCCATCAGGATCTGTCATCTTATACCTTAGATTCTGATACAAAAGTAATTGTAGAATATTTTCTATGATAAAAATCTATCAATTTTCAAAACTAATTTACGGTTCTTGCTTTTACGACAAACGTATAATTTTTGGCCGTACTTTAAACTAATTGAAGATGACTCATATCATCACTTTTAAGGTATTATGTATGGATCCGAATCTTAACTAGTCGCACGATGTGCAGAGGAAAAATAAGGAAAGATGCTGTGTTTGATTTTAATGCAAACTGTTCAACGACCGTCCGTAATATGCATTCGAAAGACGCATTTTACTCGTTTCGGCGCATGGCTTACGGGCCGCCCAACAACCTGAAATGTGCTCGCTTGTTAACGAATTAGAAATAATAATTATCTCTTGATTTACACAATTTAAGATTCCTCAGTCAATATTTAATCTTAGGATCGATACGGTCTTTGTTTTCAACACAAACTATTCAACGACCATCCGTAATATGCATTCGAACTGCGCAATTTTACTCTCCTTTGAGAATCTAAGGTATAAAATCACGGATCCAGATGGAGGAAAGGAGAGCATAGAAAATATTTTACAATTAATTTTTAAACCCAACTCTTGACTAGACTTCGTGCGAATGATTACTATTTTTTGAAATAAAGCTATCGCGAAACTTCATTACTTAAACCCATGGAAACGCATGCACAATTAGCATGTGTTTATATTCATTTAGTTTAATTGTTACTGTAAATATATATCTATATCTATATTCCCCAGTATCATTATCTATTTTAATAAATTTCCAATATTGAATGTGTTTTTGTGTGACATTTATAATTACTGATATGTTCTTTTGTACGTTTATTAAATATTTGCGAAACATTATTTTTCATTTGCACCTCATGCGACTAGTAAAGATTCGTTTCATACATAATACTTTAAAAGTGGTAATATGAGTCCTCTTCAATTAGTTTAAAATACTGCCAATAATTATACATTTGTCGTAAAAGCAAGAACCGTAAATTTGTTTTAAAAATTGATAGATTTTTATCATGGAAAATTAGTTTCCTTTGAGAATCTAAGGTTTAAAATCATGGATCCTGATAAAGGGAAGGAGAGCATAGAAAATATTTTACAATTAATTTTTAAACCCAACTGTTAAGTAGACTTCGTGCGAATGATTACTGTTGTTTGCAATAAAGCTATCACGAAACTTCATTACTTAAACCCATGCAAACGTATGCACAATTAGCATGTGTTTATATTCATTTAGTTTAATTGTTACTGTAAATATATATCTATATCTATATTCCCCAGTATCATTATCTATTTTAATAAATTTGCATTATGGAATGTATTTTTGTGTGACATTTATAATTACTGATTATGTTCTTTTGTACGTTTATTAAATTTTTGCGTTGCATTATTTTTCCTCTGCACCTAGTGCGACTAGTTAAGATTTGGATCCATACATAATACCTTAAAAGTGATGATATGAGTCAACATCAATTAGTTTCAAGTACTGCCAAAAATTATACATTTGTCGTAAAAGCAAGAACCGTAAATTTGTTTTAAAAATTGATAGATTTTTATCATGGAAAATATTCTACAATTACTTTTATATCAGAATCTAAGGTATAAAATCACGGATCCTGATGGAGGAAAGGAGAGCATAGATAATATTCTACAATTAATTTTTAAACCGAACTCTTGACTAGACTTAGTGCAAATGTTTAATGTTGTTTGAAACGAAGGCTATCGCGAAACTTCATTACTACAACCCATGGAAACGTATGCACAATTAGCATGTGTTTATATTCATTTAGTTTAATTTTTACTGTAAATATATATTTATATCTATATTCCCCATTTTTTTTTTTTTTTTTTTTTTTGTGGCAGGCCACTGGGAGGTTTAAATCTTCAAAAGACACCCTCCCGAAGGGCACACAGCGCCGCCGCAGGCGGCGATGGGTGCCGATCGGATGGGTAGTGTCGGATTTTTACCGACTAAACACTCCTCCCATATGGAGGGCGCCAGGCCAAACGGCCTCTAACCCCAAGAAGAAATGAGGCAAGGGAAGAGAGAACTAGGGAGGGAGTGAGGGGGGACGAGGGAAAGTGGGGGGCTCAGAAAGCCCCCGCAATACGCAATATAGCGAAGCAAGAGGCAACCTAGCTACCCAGCTCGCAGGGCCTGGTTACTAGGTCGTAAGATTTAGGGGAGTAGTTCAGGAGAGCCTGTACCTCAGGATTTGGGTGGAAGGCTAGTGAGTCGCGAAGTGTAGCCGCTCGTTTGGCTGCGGCGGCGGCGAGGGTGGGGAGACCTGTTTCACGGAGGATCTGGGCATTCCGAATGAACCAGGGGTAACCTAGAGCGGCTCGGAGGTGCCGCATGAAGGAGCCTTGGAGAAGTTTAAGCCTGTCAGGGCGGGCTGTACCCCAGATAGGGATAGCGTAGGTGGCAATGCTAAGTATTATGGCCTTGAAGGCCCTAAGCTTGGTTTGGGAAGTGATTTTCTTGTTCGAAAAGAAGGGTTTTAGGCCGATGTAGGCTCCGTTGATTTTATTACGTGTGGCTAGGATGTGGGGGCGCCAGGTAAGCTTTGAATCGAAGGTTACTCCCAGGTATTTGACGGAAGGTTTCCAGGGGATAGCGCAGTCGCCAATCTTTATAGGGGGAGGGAGTTTGCGACCGCGAGAAAAAAAGATGGCCTCCGATTTGGATTGGTTTATAGAAAGGCGATTTTCGCGATACCACGAGAGGAGGCAGGGGAGAAATTGGTTGATGTGTTTTGAGCAGGTGTCTATTTGGCCTGAGGTGTTCACCAGTGCTATGTCATCGGCATAAAGGGCTGTGGTGATGCGATTGTGGATTGGGAGATCGCTGCAGTAAATGTTGAAGAGCAGAGGAGCGGGCTTGGAGCCCTGTGGTACTCCGGCGGAGATAGGATGAGGATTGGAGATCGCTCGGCCCATTTTGACACGAATGGAACGATTTGAGAGGTAAGATTTGAATGTGCCAATTAAGTAGTGGGGAAATTTGAGGTTTATTAGTTTGTATAAGAGGCCGTCGTGCCAGACTCTGTCGAACGCCTGTTGGATGTCAAGCAGAAGCATGGCAGAGAACCATCTTTTATTAAAACTGTTGCAGAGGAGTTCGGAGACGCGTAGCAGCTGGTGAGTCGTGGAATGCTGGGCACGGAAGCCGTGCTGGCAATCAGGAAGAATGTTCTGAGAGGAGGCGTGGGAAGAAAGTCGTTTAAGGAGAACACTTTCAACGACTTTGCTTAGAGCGCTCAAAAGACTAATTGGCCTGTAGCTAGAGGGGGAGGAGAGGGGTTTGCCTTGCTTCGGGAAGCAGACGACAGTAGCCTCCTTCCAGGCAGGCGGGAAATACTGCAGGCGCATGATCGCGTTCGCTATGTTGCATATAGTGGTAACATGCTTCCGCGGGAGGATTTTAAGGACATTGTTCCTGATCCCATCGCTACCGGGAGCTTTGCGGTTTTTGAGTGTGCGCAGTATATTGGCAATCTCGGATGGGGAGGTGGGATGGAAAATTCCATCTGTCGGGAGAAAATCGCTCACCGACTTTGAGATATTGTTGTGGAGAATGGAGTCTTCTGGGTCGCTCGGAAGAGGAGAGCATTGTTTCGAGAAGGAGGAGGCAAGAAGCTCGGCTTTGTCATCGTCAAGATAGTATTTCGTACCGTTTTGCTCGAGTGCGGGAAGTTGGGGATGGCGGTTACGAAGCTTTTTGACTACTTTCCAGACGCTCATGGGGTGCTCTTCGGCTTCCTCGATAAAGTTATTGAAGGCTTTACTTTGGAAGTCTCGTAGCGTTTCCTTGAGCTGTCTTTGGAGAAGGTTCAGTCTGGTTTTGACTGCTGGGTCGCGAGAACGTTGCCAGTTTTTCCGTGTGCTATTTTTGTCCCGAATCATAGCTTGGATGTGAGCGGGAAGGTTGGCGCGGGCGCGGACTGGAGTGGAGTGAGTAGCTTGGGAGGAGGACTTAATAATGTCCTCGGTAAGATCTTTGACTGCGGTGTCAATGTCTTTGGGGTTTTTCGGATTCGGGCATTTGAGAGGCGAGGATTCTAATAGGTATCTAAGGTGGAACCAATCAATGGATTCCACTGTTTGGGGTGTGATGGAGTAATCGCATGAGATGTCTAACGTGACCGGCAAGTGGTCGGAGGAGAGTTGAGATAGGACCTTGGGGTCTTTAAGGGAGCTAGTATGCTTGGTGAGGAATAAATCAAGAATTTCAGGACTGTGTGAGGGGCAGTGAGGGTAATGGGAAGGTTCAGAAGGTGCTTCAATTGAGAAGTTATTACGCATGGAGCAACGAAGAAGGGAGTTGCCTCTGGGGTCGGTGGAGAGACAGCCCCATGCTTTGTTTTTGGCGTTGAAGTCTCCTGCGATGACTGTAGGAGTATTCGAAAAGAACTTGCCTAGAGCGGAAAGCTTGTTAGATGCGCTAGGGGGGCAATAGATAGAGAAGATTCGCAGAAGGTTGTTGGTGAGTTTAATTTCGATGCCGACGGCCTCATCTAGACCAAAATCGGACTTAATTGCTTTGTGGCGAAGGGAGGAGCGGACTAAGATGGCGACGCCCCCGCCGTGAGAATCCCGGTCTTTGCGATAGATTGCAAACCCCGGGACGAAGATTTTTGTGGAGGATGAGAGATGCGTCTCGGTGATACAGGCGACAGGGATGTTTTGGGACTCGAGGAGATCCTGAAGCTCCAGGAGTTTGTTACGAATGCCACATGCATTCCAGTTAAGAATAAGAAGGGAGTTGTTGTTAATATTGCTGTCCATTTCTAGTTGGGTTCAGCTGAGCGAGGACGGCAAGGAGAGCGTTTGTTAGGGTCGAGATGGCATCGGGGTTGCTAGAAAGGGGGGAGAGAGCAGAGACTGCCGGAGGAGGAAGGGGTGCTGGTTTTAGTAGCTCTGCGAAGGTTTTGCGTGCAGTCGAGCGACGGATAGTGGTTGGAGGTGGAGTGGGGGCAGAAGATGGCGCCTGTCTGACGATGGGTCGAGATAGGGAGGGGGACTTCGCTGCGGCGGGCTTTTGGCTGTCGCTTGGGGGGAGAGGTGATTTTGGGGCTTTTGGGCAGCCTCGGTAGGTGGCGCGGTGCTCACCTTGGCAATTGCCACAGCGGGGTTTGGTATTGGGGGAGTCTTTTTTAGGGCAGCTAGCGGTGTGGTGGTCTTTTGCGCAGAATGCGCAGACCCATTTGGCTCGGCAATAGTTTGCCGTGTGACCAAACCGCATGCACCGTTTGCATTGCGGGGTGATCTTGCTTTTTCTCTTGGGTTCGACCTTGATGGCAAGGCCGCCCAGAGTTTTAAGCTCGAAAATCGCCTTAGCGTTTGGATGGGAGGGGTCGACATGGACCGCGAGGAGTGGCCAAATTTTTTCACCTTTCCGCATTCGGTGAACCTGCTTAACCGGGAATTTCCGGCTAAGCTCATCGTAGAGGCTTTCTTCCGAGAGGGCCTGGTTAACACCTCGGATGATGACTACTAGCTGGCGGTCTTCGGGAAGCTGGTGGGTTGAATATTCCACCGCTTTAGCTTCAAGGCGAGAGGTGAGGTCACGGAAGTCTGCGACCGTTTCCGGGTAGATGCGAATGCCCGAGGAGGTGTTAACAGCGCGGCGGTAATTTATGCCGTGGTTGGCCATAGTAGCCTTGAGTCGGGGCCATAGTGAATTATCGCGAACGAAGATCGGGGGAGGGGGTCGCGAAGCGGGGATGGATTCATCGTCGGAACTTGAAGAATCCGAGTCCGAGAGAGCTGGCGGAGGTGGAGGCGCGGAGCGCTGGCGTTTTTTGGAGTGCTTAACAACTGTAAAGGAGTTGTCTTCGCAAGATGAGTTTACCGGGGACGATGTGGAGGTCCGTTTGGCGTACTGCTGGGGCTGCTGGGGCTGGAAGGCTGTTATTACGGCCGGAGGGGGGGCTGCAACTGTGGGGGGAGGCTGCTTCTGAAAGGCGGGCGAGGGCTGAGTGACGGTTGGGGGGGAGGAAGTCGCCTTGATGTGGGCGAGCAGCTCTGTAACCTGAGCTTCAAGGAGCGAATTGCGCTCTTGAAGCTCTTTGATGGTGTTTCGGAGCTGGGCAATGGATTGCCCAGCTTCTTGGGGTGCGGCCATGGTAGGGGGGGAGGAGGGGGATGCCCAGAGTGGGCTGTAGCACTAGGGCGCTGAAAGAATAAAAGATTAATTTGACTTACCTTTAGTGCAGTGTGAGAGGTAGCCCGGAGAGGTGGGAGCCCCTAAGAGGGGCCAGAGGCGCTGCACGAGTGCCGTGGCAAGGGCAAAGCCCTGGAGGTGGCGAGTGGGGCGGCGGCTGGTGTTGCTGCGGCGGCCCGATGGTGCGGTGGAGTGGGGGGCAGTCCCCACTCCGGTCGAGGAGTAGATGCCCTGAGAAGGGCAGTTTGAACTTGTTCTGCGCTGCACTGCACTGCACTGCACTGCACTACGGCGAGACGTGTTCCGCTCGGCGGGCGAGAGGAGACGAATGATGCTATATTCCCCAGTATCATTATCTATTTTAAACATCGTGCATCGGCGCGATAGTGGAGGAACTGTGGCGGCGCGGCGCGGTGGTGGGGTACGCACGGCGCGGCGCGATGGTGGGGGCAACTGCTCTCGGGCCGGCTCTTGACTATATCCGAGAGCGCGGACCCGGACGAGAGCCCCCTTATATTTTTACGGTGTTTTTAAATTTCTTTAGTTTTCACGGGTATGGCTCGTTTTTCTAGGGTAACATACTGACTGAGGTATCATAAATTGTTCAAATCAACGCGTAATTCGTATTTTTAATTCGTTAATTATTGAGCATATTTCAGGCTGTTGGTCGGCCCGTAAGCCATGCACCGAAACGAGTAAAATTGCGCAGTTCGAATGCATATTACGGATGGTCGTTGAATAGTTTGTGTTGAAAACAAAGACCGTATCGATCCTAAGATTAAATATTGACTGAGGAATCTTAAATTGTGTAAATCAAGAGATAATTATTATTTCTAATTCGTTAACAAGCGAGCACATTTCAGGTTGTTGGGCGGCCCGTAAGCCATGCGCCGAAACGAGTAAAATGCGTCTTTCGAATGCATATTACGGACGGTCGTTGAACAGTTTGCATTAAAATCAAACACAGCATCTTTCCTTATTTTTCCTCTGCACATCGTGCGACTAGTTAAGATTCGGATCCATACATAATACCTTAAAAGTGATGATATGAGTCATCTTCAATTAGTTTAAAGTACGGCCAAAAATTATACGTTTGTCGTAAAAGCAAGAACCGTAAATTAGTTTTGAAAATTGATAGATTTTTATCATAGAAAATATTCTACAATTACTTTTGTATCAGAATCTAAGGTATAAGATGACAGATCCTGATGGAGGAAAGGAGAGCATAGAAAATATTCTGCAATTAATTTTTAAACCCAACTCTTGACTAGACTTCGTGTTGATGATTTATATTTTTGAAATAAAGCTATCCCGAAACTTCATTACTTAAACATATGCAAACGTATGCACAATTAACATGTGTTTATATTCATTTAGTTTAATTGTTACTGTATATATATATCTATATCTATATCCCCCAGTATGATTATCTATGTGACTGATAGAGACTTCAGTCCGATTGGGAAGTGTAAATCCCTCTTTGAGTTTATTTTCCCCTTAGAGATAACGAGATTGAGAGAAGGTGATATTAGGCAAAATGGATAATTTGTAACTAATTCATATGCAAATGGAAACAGTTTAGTATTTATTTGGCTCGCGCATATAAAAGGAGTTTACAATAGATTCGCATTATACTCATAAAAACGCGTCCTAAGACCACTATACACTCGGATATTAATTTAGATACTTATCGAATACAATCGCTATCCGCCGGAGGTGGCTCACTTCTTCCAATGACCTTCGTACGGGGTCGACTCTTCAACCTGATCGGCCTGCCGCTGTGACTACACTCTGCTGAAGGTTAACGAATTTGTCTGCCTCTGAGAGAATCCTCCGCGTTGTTAGTCCTCGCCAGAATATTTGGTCTTGCGATGAGATGTATACTTGGATGAGGCGATGAAGTCGACAGAGTCGCCCGGAGATTCGCTTGGCCAGACTTCCTATTTGGTGTCTCAGAGATTGCACAGTCGGCGGGCCGAGCGGGTGAAGCACGCACGGCAGTCGTCGGGAGAAAGAGAGCGAGGAGCGTTGCGCGCGACTATTTATTGTTATGTTTCGGGGCGGCCCTAGCTCATCGACTTTGGGAACGCACGCGTGACAATAAATACGATGAGCATTGACCGTTACAATAACCCCCCTTTTATGTCATAGTGTGCTGAACATGATGACATAAAACAGCTGATCACCACAAATACATTCCCATGTAAGTTTGCCAATCGCGAAACCCCCCAAACCAATCATACTACTCCAGATTCTATCCCTACGCTTCGCAATAAATCGCTTTACATTCTTATTCTCATAATATTTATATCGCATATTTATAAATACTAAACCGTTGTTTTACATTACTCGAATGATATACATATAACTAATTGAACGCTTTAAACATCCATATCCCGCAGAAATGCCTCGTCAAAGGTAGTATAATATTTTACACAATAATAACTTAAAATCTCAAAACCTAACAGTAGATTTACATGTCTTATTCTGATTCGCCATTCACCCGGTATTTTCTGAGATTGGCCCGATTATATGTGCCAACTTCTTCGTCAGTTTTTGTATTTACGATCCTGAAAGCATTTTCACCGATCCTAGCGGATACTTTATAAGGGCCCTGATACAAGTGGAAAAACTTGTGTGTTACCTTGTGCGCAGCATTTGATAAGTGTTTCACTCTTAGAAGAACCAAATCTCCAATATTTATCTTTACTTTTGTAACCGATTTCTGATTCTTTAAACGTTTTTTATAATTTTTTTGCATATTTTCCTTAGCTAATCCTAAAATTACTTCATAGTCAATCTTAACATTATCAGGGTACTCGACAAACCTTCGCACTTCATCACTAACTGGCTCTCCAAAGTGCAATTCCTGAGGCGCATAACCCGTACTAAAATGCGTTGTAATATTCAAAAGCTTTTCCATATCAGGCACATATTCTATCCATTTGGAGTGTTTTTCTTTACATAACGTCCTAAATAGCCTACCGATTTCTCTCATTACCCTTTCCGTTGGGTTGGATTGAGGGTGTCTTATTGAACTGAATAATGCTCGAATTTGCTCGGATTCTAACGCTATTTTCCATTGATGGGAGGTAAACTGGGAGCCGTGATCCGCCAATAATTTTTCTGGCCTCCCACATCTTGGTATATAATCTTTCATTACTCGCTTGATACACGCTGCCGCTGTAGCTTTTCGCAATGGATACAAGCAAACATATTTAGAAAAAACATCTAGTAGTACGAACAAGTACTGAACACCCCCCTTCGCACGAGGTAAAGGGCCATATAAATCGCACGTTACTAGTTCTCTAGGTTTGTTCGCAGATATCATCGCGTATTCTCCCTCTGACGCAAGTGAATGATGCTTGACTCTCTGACAGAGGTCGCATGATAATACAAACTGTTTAACGTCCCTTGACATCGTGCGCCAGTAATAGAATTTTTTTAAATATGTTAGCGTCTTATATGATCCTGGATGACCCAATTTTGTGTGGGTTTGATCAATTACTGATTTCTTTATGATATCCGGGGCTACTATGCGCCATTCATTGAATATTTTTTGTTTATGAAATAAAATACCATTATACATTTGATAGTCTTCGACGTTGTTTTTAACTTTAGTTTCTATTAATTTTCTAATAAAATCGTCTTTACTTTGTAAATTACTTAGATTTTTTAAATTTTTATTTAGTTGTGAATCATTTTTAAATAAAGCTAATACTAAAAGTGGTGATTCCAAGTCTTTCTCAATTTTATTAAGCGAAAAATGTTCTACTAACGGTGATATATATATGTCATTACTATCGTTGTTATTAAATTTCCCTTCTGGATTTCTACTCAAGAAGTCTGCCATGACGTTATCCGCGCCTTTACAATATCTGACAGTAAAATCATATTGCTGTAACAGCAAACACCAACGAATTAGTCTTGAATTGTGGTAAACTGTCGAATTCAAAAACGTTAAGCATTTGTGATCCGTTATTATCTCAAAATGAGTGTTAACCAAATAGACGCTAAATTTCACCACGCAATAACATACAGCCAGTAATTCTATTTCTGTAGTCATATATCTTTTTTCGGCTTCGGCTAAGCATCTACTTGCTGCTGAGATAATTCGATGATTGCCATCGTCGTCCTCTTGATATAAAATACCGCCTATACCATGTATGCTACCATCGGTCTGTACTTTAAATTCCTTATGAGGTAAAACATGACTTAAACAAACTGATTTTTTAAAATTCTCTTTTAATTGTTTGAAAGCGCTAGTGTGTCGCTCTGTCCACTTCCAATTTGAGTCCTTTCTAAGCAGGTCTCGGAATGCATCCACGTAACAATTGTGCATAAGACTAAATCGGCGGTAGTAATTACATACGCCTAAGAAACTTTGTAATTGTTTCTGATTTTTTGGTTGTTCAAATTCCAATATTGCATTTAATTTTTTAGTGTCTGGTTGTATACCCGTTTGAGAAACCATAAATCCTAAAAATGTAGTATTAGGTTTAAAAAATTCACATTTTGATAATCTAAATGTAAAATTAAATTTTATAAATTTCTTAAATATATATTTCAACAAACACAAATGCGATTTAAAACTATTTGATCCAACCAAGAAATCATCAATATAATTAACTACTTCCTTATCTAGTCTTCTCTCATATTCTTCGCTATTATTGTCATTTAATGCCTTTCTTACTGCTCGAATGAATCCGCTGCCTGCGTTTTTTAATCCAAAAGGTACGCGACAAAATTGATATTGCACATGATCAAAAATAAATGCAGTATATTTTCTCGAATTTTTTTCTAATGGAAGCTGCCAATATCCATGAGCGAGATCCATTTTTGAAAAATATTTTGCACCACTAAATTTTTGTAACAAATCATGAATTAACGGCGGTTCTTCAAAATCATCTTCTATTACTTTGTTAAGTTCTCTCGCATCAAGACAGATTCGAATTTGACCATTCTCTCTTTTCACTATCCTAATTGGATTACAATATGGGCTTGAAGCTTTTTCAATTACGCCTTTTTTTAACATATCTTTTATTGTCTTTCTCGTTGGTTCACGCAATGCAATAGGTACTGGATATGATTTTTTTATTTTTGGATTTTTTGTCGTGATTTTTAACTCGTGTTCATAACCCTTTGCACTATCTAACTTGTCCACAAACAACTCTTGACATTCAACTAGCATGTTATAAAACTCCTGTTTTTCACTCTCATTACATGTTGAAAGGTTACCCACGAATGAATGAATTTCATCGAATAAACTACTCTCGATTATTTCATCATTAATCGGTTTTTTATTTTCTTCAAATATATTCGTTTTATTTATTTTGACTTTCTTTGATACCTCTGCTTGAACTTCAACAATAAATTCATTTCTTATGTCTGAAATATTTACTTCATTATTTTCATATCTCTTTACTGCTCTTATTTTATTACCTGTATCAGTAATTAAGTTATTTTTATGCCCTACTTTTACATTAGCATTCTGAATTCGTGGTTCATCGCTACTATTTCCGATGACTTCTTCTTCCCTTTGAAACTCATCGCTACTATCTCCGATGACTTCTTTTTCTATTTGGAACTCATCGCTACTATTTCCGATGACTTCTTTTTCACAGTTTAAGTTCTTATTATCTGGTATCAATCTACTTTTTTCTTCTTTACTTTTATTGTTATTTTCAATATTCTGTTTTAAGCTATACATAAAAATTTCTTCCCTGTTCCTCGAAGATATAATTCCATCCGACGAAATCCGCTCAAACAACAATGCTGATCGTGAAATCGCTTGGCTCTTAACGCTAATTGTATTATTCTCATAGTTTATACAAACACCATGCTTTTGGTTCCAATCACTTCCAAGTACAATGTCGCTAGTTAAGAATGGAACGACTAGAAATATATGATTACCCCTATATACATTTTCTATACTAAAATCTAACATAACTTGTCTTTTAATATTTGTTTGCTTTTTTCCTATCGCTGTCGATACATTCAAATTAGTCACTGGTAATTCTTTTAGCTTATATTTTTTATTGATTTTATTGTAAAACTGTTCAGAGATAGCTGTCACTTGACTTCCTGTATCCAACAACGACCAAATGTTTTCATCATAAATACTAAGTAATATATGCGGACATTTATATATTCTATTACTATTACTTCCCTTATCTGGGTCCGTATTTGTTATTATATTCTTTGATAAATCTTTAATAACATCAAAATGTTCTCGACACGCTGATGGACCATTTCTCAACGCGCCGCATGCTCGTTTAAATTTCCCGTGTTTATATTATTTTGATCTGTTTTTGGCCATTGCGACGGCGCTGTAGCTATGCTGTTATTTTGTCCTTGGACTAGCGTAGGCGGGGGAAAGCGTGTATTAGGCATTGGTGTACCGCTATTATGATTACAAGACTGATTATAATTTGATATTGTATTTACATCACAATATTGTCTTTGATTGTTTGCATGCCGATATACAGATTGGTTATTTCTATATGAATTTCTCGCGCCTTGATTCCCGTATCCATTTATTTGTCGTATATTAGCCGGATTACCTGTTTGAGGATTTCGAGGCCTAAAACTATTTTCTTGAAACTGACTTAAGTTTATTGAATCTATAAGTGCGAGAGTTTGACTTATAGCCTTTGTACTATTAATATCTACTGCGACTAGTGTCTGTTGAACATTGTAAGGAAATTGTTTTATTATATTATAATTGATTTCATAAACTGACATTTCGGGAATAAAGTAACTAGCTTCTTTCAACTGCTTAAAGTAAAAAGTTTGTAACGATCCTTTACTTTTATTATATTTTTGCTGTGACCAATCACTTTTAATTTTAATTCTAGTAGGAATTGAATAGAATTCTTCTAAGAATGAACTTTTAAATGCTTCATAGCTTGCGAACGGGCTACTTAGATTATACCAAAATACAGCTCTTTTATTTAATGCATGTGGTACGAATATTAATCTTTTATCGTTTCTAATTTCTTTTAAAATAAAATATCTATCAAGATCGTCTAAAAATTCTTTCGGATTTACATTTGCGTCGTCTTTAAAAATTGGAATTTTTGCGTCAATATGAATATATTGTAAATTACTTAACGCGGTATTAGCTTCCGAATTCATATTTTGATCGCGCGCTTGTTGATCTACTCGAATCGCTAAGTCGTCGCTTACTCTGAGATTTTCATCGGTTTGTTGTGTTCTCGCTCGTTCACTGGCTCGCGCTTCGGCGTTGACCGCAGCTGCTGTTGCTATGCGCGCTTTCTCTTCTGCCGCTTCTAATAATTTTTCAAACTTCCTCCGCATTTCTTCTATCATTTTACTCTGTTGGTTTAGCTCCTTTTGCAGCCTTAATACTTCAGCATTGCATCTTTGTGGTTGGATATTGTCCCTTTCTTCTCCCTCATTTCTCCGTGTATCGTCGCTTCGTGGTACGAACGCCATTTTCGTCGATTTCGAGATATTTCTACGATCGGAAAAAATATAACTACTATGTTTTTGATTACACTTCCTACCTGATTTAGATAAATATTCATATACGAATTTTTTTTCCATAAACTCAAATATATATACGGTTCGACAAAATATATTTTCTTGTAACGCTCATATTAAGTATACATATCAAAACGTTACCATTTATTTTGCCACCACTAGTTGGGCGCCATTGTGACTGATAGAGACTTCAGTCCGATTGGGAAGTGTAAATCCCTCTTTGAGTTTATTTTCCCCTTAGAGATAACGAGATTGAGAGAAGGTGATATTAGGCAAAATGGATAATTTGTAACTAATTCATATGCAAATGGAAACAGTTTAGTATTTATTTGGCTCGCGCATATAAAAGGAGTTTACAATAGATTCGCATTATACTCATAAAAACGCGTCCTAAGACCACTATACACTCGGATATTAATTTAGATACTTATCGAATACAATCGCTATCCGCCGGAGGTGGCTCACTTCTTCCAATGACCTTCGTACGGGGTCGACTCTTCAACCTGATCGGCCTGCCGCTGTGACTACACTCTGCTGAAGGTTAACGAATTTGTCTGCCTCTGAGAGAATCCTCCGCGTTGTTAGTCCTCGCCAGAATATTTGGTCTTGCGATGAGATGTATACTTGGATGAGGCGATGAAGTCGACAGAGTCGCCCGGAGATTCGCTTGGCCAGACTTCCTATTTGGTGTCTCAGAGATTGCACAGTCGGCGGGCCGAGCGGGTGAAGCACGCACGGCAGTCGTCGGGAGAAAGAGAGCGAGGAGCGTTGCGCGCGACTATTTATTGTTATGTTTCGGGGCGGCCCTAGCTCATCGACTTTGGGAACGCACGCGTGACAATAAATACGATGAGCATTGACCGTTACATCTATTTTAATAAATTTGCATTATTGAATGTATTTTTGTGTGACATTTATAATTACTGATTATGTTCTTTTCTACGTTTATTAAATTTTTGAAATGCATTATTTTTCCTCTGCACCTCATGCGACTAGTTAAGATTCGATCCATACATAATACTTTAAAAGTGGTAATTAGAGTCCTCTTCAATTAGTTTAAAGTACGGCCAAAAATTATACGTTTGTCGTAAAAGCAAGAACCGTAAATTAGTTTTGAAAATTGATAGATTTTTATCATAGAAAATATTCTACAATTACTTTTGTATCAGAATCTAAGGTATAAGATGACAGATCCTGATGGAGGAAAGGAGAGCATAGAAAATATTCTGCAATTAATTTTTAAACCCAACTCTTGACTAGACTTCGTGTTGATGATTTATATTTTTGAAATAAAGCTATCCCGAAACTTCATTACTTAAACATATGCAAACGTATGCACAATTAACATGTGTTTATATTCATTTAGTTTAATTGTTACTGTATATATATATCTATATCTATATCCCCCAGTATGATTATCTATTTTAATAAATTTGCATTATTGAATGTATTTTTGTGTGACATTTATAATTACTGATTATGTTCTTTTCTACGTTTATTAAATTTTTGAAATGCATTATTTTTCCTCTGCACCTCATGCGACTAGTTAAGATTCGATCCATACATAATACTTTAAAAGTGGTAATTAGAGTCCTCTTCAATTAGTTTAAAGCACTGCCAAAAATTATACATTTGTCCTAAAAGCCAGAACCGTAAATTAGTTTTGAAAATTGATAGATTTTTATCATAGAAAATATTCTACAATTACTTTTGTATCAGAATCTAAGGTATAAGATGACAGATCCTGATGGAGGAAAGGAGAGCATAGAAAATATTCTGCAATTAATTTTTAAACCCAACTCTTGACTAGACTTCGTGTTGATGATTTATATTTTTGAAATAAAGCTATCCCGAAACTTCATTACTTAAACATATGCAAACGTATGCACAATTAACATGTGTTTATATTCATTTAGTTTAATTGTTACTGTATATATATATCTATATCTATATCCCCCAGTATGATTATCTATTTTAATAAATTTGCATTATTGAATGTATTTTTGTGTGACATTTATAATTACTGATTATGTTCTTTTCTACGTTTATTAAATTTTTGAAATGCATTATTTTTCCTCTGCACCTCATGCGACTAGTTAAGATTCGATCCATACATAATACTTTAAAAGTGGTAATTAGAGTCCTCTTCAATTAGTTTAAAGCACTGCCAAAAATTATACATTTGTCCTAAAAGCCAGAACCGTAAATTTGTTTTAAAAATTGATAGATTTTTATCATGGAAAATTAGTTTCCTTTGAGAATCTAAGGTATAAAATCACGGATCCTGATGGAGGAAAGGAGAGCATAGAAAATATTCTACAATTAATTTTTCAACCCAACTCTTGACTAAAGTTCGTGTTGATGATTTATATTTTTGAAATAAAGCTATCGCGAAACTTCATTACTTAAACCCATGGAAACGTATGCACGATTAGCATGTGTTTATATTCATTTAGTTTAATTGTTACTGTAAATATATATCTATATCTATATCCCCCAGTATGATTATCTATTTTAATAAATTTGCATTATTGAATGTATTTTTGTGTGACATTTATAATTACTGATTATGTTCTTTTGTACGTTTATTAAATTTTTGCGTTGCATTATTTTTCCTCTGCACCTCGTGCGACTAGTTGAGATTCGGATCCATGCATAATACCTTAAAAGTGATGATATGAGTCAACTTCGATTAGTTTAAAGTACTGCCAAAAATTATACATTTGTCGTAAAAGCAAGAACCGTAAATTAGTTTTGAAAATTGATAGATTTTTATCATAGAAAATATTCTACAATTACTTTTGTATCAGAATCTAAGGTATAAAATCACGGATCCTGATGAAGGAAAGGAGAGCATAGAAAATATTCTACAATTAAATTTTAAACCAAATCTTGATTAGACTTCGTGTTGATGATCTATATTTTTGAAATAAAGCTATCCCGAAACTTCATTACTTAAACATATGCAATCGTATGCACAATTAACATGTGTTTATATTCATTTAGATTAATTGTTACTGTAAATATATATCTATATCTATATCCCCCAGTATGATTATCTATTTTAATAAATTTGTATTATTGAATGTATTTTTGTGTGACATTTGTAATTACTGATTATGTTCTTTTGTACGTTTATTAAATTTTTGCGTTGCATTATTTTTCCTCTGCACCTCGTGCGACTAGTTGAGATTCGGATCCATACATAATACCTTAAAAGTGATGATATGAGTCAACTTCGATTAGTTTAAAGTACTGCCAAAAATTATACATTTGTCGTAAAAGCAATAACCCCAAATTTGTTTTAAAAACTGAGGGTCTTTATAATAGAAAAATAATTTCGTATGAGAATCTAAGGTATAAAATCACGGATCTTGATGGAGGAAAGGAGAGCATAGAAAATATTGTGCAATTAATTTTTAAACCCAAATCTTGATTAGACTTCGTGTTGATGATCTATATTTTTGAAATAAAGCTATCCCGAAACTTCATTACTTAAACATATGCAATCGTATGCACAATTAACATGTGTTTATATTCATTTAGTTTAATTGTTACTGTAAATATATATCTATATCTATATCGCCCTGTATCATTATATATTTTAATAAATTTGCATTATTGAATGTATTTTTGTGTGAAATTTATAATTACTGATTATGTTCTTTGGTACGTTTATTAAATTTTAGCGATGCATTATTTATCCGTTGCACCTCATTCGACTAGTTAAGATTGGATTCATACATAATACTTTAAACGTGGTAATTAGAGTCCTCTTCAATTAGTTTAAAGCACTGCCAAAAATTATACATTTGTCGTAAAAGCAAGAACCGTAAATTTGTTTTGAAAATTGATAGATTTTTATCATAGAAAATATTCTACAATTACTTTTGTATCAGAATCTAAGGTATAAAATCACGGATCCTGATGAAGGAAAGGAGAGCATAGAAAATATTCTACAATTAATTTTTAAACCCAACTGTTGAGTAGACTTCGTGCGAATGATTACTATTATTTGAAATAAAGCTATCGCGAAACTTCATTACTTAAACCCATGGAAACGTATGCACAATTAGCATGTGTTTATATTCATTTAGTTTAATTGTCAATGTAACTATATATCTATATCTATATCCCCCAGTGTCATTATGTATTTTAATAAATTTGCATTATTGAATATGTTTTTGTGTGACATTTATAATTACTGATTATGTTCTCTTGTACGTTTATTCAATTTTTGCGATGCATTATTTATCCGCTGCACCTCATGCGACTAGTTAAGATTCGATTCATACATAATACTTTAAAAGTGGTAATTAGAGTCCTCTTCAATTAGTTTAAAGCACTGCCAAAAATTATACATTTGTCCTAAAAGCCAGAACCGTAAATTTGTTTTAAAAATTGATAGATTTTTATCATGGAAAATTAGTTTCCTTTGAGAATCTAAGGTATAAAATCACGGATCCTGATGGAGGAAAGGAGAGCATAGAAAATATTCTACAATTAATTTTTCAACCCAACTCTTGACTAAAGTTCGTGTTGATGATTTATATTTTTGAAATAAAGCTATCGCGAAACTTCATTACTTAAACCCATGGAAACGTATGCACAATTAGCATGTGTTTATATTCATTTAGTTTAATTGTTACTGTAAATATATATCTATATCTATATCCCCCAGTATGATTATCTATTTTAATAAATTTGCATTATTGAATGTATTTTTGTGTGACATTTATAATTACTGATTATGTTCTTTTGTACGTTTATTAAATTTTTGCGTTGCATTATTTTTCCTCTGCACCTCGTGCGACTAGTTGAGATTCGGATCCATGCATAATACCTTAAAAGTGATGATATGAGTCAACTTCGATTAGTTTAAAGTACTGCCAAAAATTATACATTTGTCGTAAAAGCAAGAACCGTAAATTAGTTTTGAAAATTGATAGATTTTTATCATAGAAAATATTCTACAATTACTTTTGTATCAGAATCTAAGGTATAAAATCACGGATCCTGATGAAGGAAAGGAGAGCATAGAAAATATTCTACAATTAAATTTTAAACCAAATCTTGATTAGACTTCGTGTTGATGATCTATATTTTTGAAATAAAGCTATCCCGAAACTTCATTACTTAAACATATGCAATCGTATGCACAATTAACATGTGTTTATATTCATTTAGATTAATTGTTACTGTAAATATATATCTATATCTATATCCCCCAGTATGATTATCTATTTTAATAAATTTGCATTATTGAATGTATTTTTGTGTGACATTTGTAATTACTGATTATGTTCTTTTGTACGTTTATTAAATTTTTGCGTTGCATTATTTTTCCTCTGCACCTCGTGCGACTAGTTGAGATTCGGATCCATACATAATACCTTAAAAGTGATGATATGAGTCAACTTCGATTAGTTTAAAGTACTGCCAAAAATTATACATTTGTCGTAAAAGCAATAACCCCAAATTTGTTTTAAAAACTGAGGGTCTTTATAATAGAAAAATAATTTCGTATGAGAATCTAAGGTATAAAATCACGGATCTTGATGGAGGAAAGGAGAGCATAGAAAATATTGTGCAATTAATTTTTAAACCCAACTCTTGACTAGACTTCGTGCGAATGTTTACTATTATTTGAAATAAACCTATCGCGAAACGTCATTACTTAAACCCATGGAAACGGATGCACAATTAGCATGTGTTTATATTCATTTAGTTTAATTGTTACTGTAAATATATATCTATATCTATATCGCCCAGTATCATTATCTATTTTAAACATCGTGCATCGGCGCGATAGGGGAGGAACTGAGGCGGCGCGGCGCGGTGGTGGAGTACGCACGGCGCGGCGCGATGGTGGGGGCAACTGCTCTCGGGCCGGCTCTTGACTATATCCGAGAGCGCGGACGCGGACGAGAGCCCCCTTATATTTTTACGGTGTTTTTAAATTTCTTTAGTTTTCACGGGTATGGCTCGTTTTTCTAGGGTAACATACTGACTGAGGTATCATAAATTGTTTAAATCAACGCGTAATTCGTATTTTTAATTCGTTAATTATTGAGCATATTTCAGGCTGTTAGACGGCCCGTAAGCCATGCACCGAAACGAGTAAAATTGCGCAGTTCGAATGCATATTACGGATGGTCGTTCAATAGTTTGTGTTGAAAACCAAGGCCGTATCGATCCTAAGATTAAATATTGACTGAGGAATCTTAAATTGTGTAAATCAAGAGATAATTATTATTTCTAATTCGTTAACAAGCGAGCACATTTCAGGCTGTTGGGCGGCCCGTAAGCCATGCGCCGAAACGAGTAAAATGCGTCTTTCGAATGCATATTACGGCGGTCGC